>KE505898.1:167196-199031 GCA_000441515.1 Elaeis oleifera | reverse complement strand
CCAAAATAATATAAATTTTTAAAAATTAATGCAATTTTTTCTTATTTTTCAGGAAAAATTGGAGTGAAAATCAAGTCAAAATATCCTAAAAAATAATTTTTATAGCCTTCGATGCATGGTGGACCGGTCGCTCGATCCACAGAGTCAGGGCGCGGTCCATCGAAAATATTTTGCGGTCCACAGACACGATCCATGGTGGGTGGAGATGATTTTGTACGATCTGACGGTCCATGTTCATCCTGATCCAGATCGGATGATTGACAGTATTTTTGAGTGTAATAAGGATTCTAGGGTGCGATCTGATGGTCCAGATTCCATCTATCGCGTGAACCAACGACTGAGGATGCTTCCGACTTTGAATAGGAGATCAGAGGCATGATTTAACGTTTGGAATCTCATCTATCGCACGATCGGACAGTCAGAATCATATCCGACTTTGATAAGGATTAAACATGGATTTTTGGGCTGATTTGGGTGGTCCAAATGCGATCCGACGGTCAGAAATTAATGTAAAGGATATTATACGAATTTTAAGGGTTCTATGACTCCTTTTTCTATCAAAAAAATATGAAAAATTTATCTATAAATAGGAAGTCCAAGAATAAGTTTGAGAAGAGAAAAAATTAGTGAAAAAGCAAGAAAAAATTAGAGAAAAAATAAGGGAGGTTTAAGGATCCAAGAGAAAAGATGAATATGGAGCTAGAGATCTTGATACGTGGCTAAATCCCTTCAATCCAGGAATACGATGAAGCCTGTAAATAGATTTTTATTTTTTTTATATTTAATTTTATACAATAAATTATACTTTTATTTCATATCTTTTTATTTTTCTGAGGTATTGATCTAGCCTACATGAATTATACCCTTCACTGACGTGTCGTAATCTTTGGATACGGTACTTACCTAGGAAAGATAGATCATGATATGTTAGATTAAATCTTATATCTTGTTATTGAATTTAGATAATTTATACTCTGACAGGACGAGCTGTGATCTACTGATATAGTCCGTACCCCTTAGAGATAAGCTATACTAATACCTTAATTACAAGAATTAATGTTGCAACATTAAAAAAAAATAAATCTAATTTGCATGGTGGATTCAAAATTTCTGAATTACTTTTCTGACTTATTTTTTTATAAATTGATTTATATTTATAATTAATTTTAATATTTATTTTTTTTATTTTTCTACAATCAATTTTTTATTTTTTTTAAAAAAAAGATAATCATCCTAGATCTCTATGGAAATAATTCCGACTCATCCTATCTATATAGTTTGAGTTGATTTTTATTCTTGACCGCCTACGATAGCGATCAGTAGGAAAGGAGGGGCACCAATAGTTGGTGCCCTATCCTTCTGAGACTCTCTCTCTTGCTCAATTTTAAAAATTAATTAAATCCTAACTGATAAGGATCAGATTAGAAATTTATTTAATTTATTTCTCTTTATTTTGGCATGGAGATTGAGGAGGAATGGGATTCCTCCTAGGATTAGGCGTGTGACTCATCATGGCCGCCCACCCTTATGCATATAAGAGGAGTGTTCCACCTCTTGGACACCCTAGCAACTATTCCATAAGGGTCTCCATGAAAAAGAAAGAAAAATTAGAGAGAAAAGGAGAAGAAAAAGAGAGAGAAAAGAAAGGAGAGAAGAAGAAGAGAAAGGATTCTTTTCTAGCATCTTTTTCGAGGTCCTACGCGAAGGTATTCGTGCTGTCTTCTTCTACGACGAGATCCAATCCTACAGAGTAGATCTGAAAGAAGCTAGCACTTCGGTGATCAAGAAGGCTTTGGACTTATCTCATCCCTATATGGATACCTAGAGGTCAGGCACATGCATGGCTTCAAACAAAACCAGAAATCGATCCAGATCCGACTTATAAGTAGATAGCGATTCCAATGTAAGTTTTTAATCTTTTTTATTTCTATTTTTAAATCTATAAATCTGATTTATCATGAATGTTAGATCCTTTTTAGATGATGTTAGATGTGATCTAAGATATATAATAGATTAAAATTTTAATCTATGCTTTCCGCTGCATTTTTATGAGATGAAAAAAATTCTGCATGCTGAAATCATCTAACTCCAACAAGGGGGACACCTAAATAGCTCCAAGGGAGCGGATGAATAGGGACTTGTAAAAGATGCAAAATACAATTCCTCACAGTAGATGAAGTAGAAGGAGTGAAGGAATAGATGATTTATTATAATTAACGCTTTGACCAGAATGTTGACAGTACGCATCAATGATGGCAGCTAGAATAATAGCATCCCTAGCAATAGCGCGAGCAACAAGAAGACAATCATCTATATAAAAAACATGAGAAATGAAAAGGCCACCTATAGGATGATAAACATGTAACAATTTATTCTAAACCACCATATTTAAAAGATTTGAAAAGGTTTGAGCCACAAGAATGAAAAGATAAGGAGAAAGTGGGCAGCCCTGTCTAAGACCACGAGTGACAGTAAACCACTAAATCGGTGATCCATTAATAAAAAGTGCAAACTATGGATGTTGAATATATGCTTTGATCCAAGTGATAAACTGTTGCTAAAACCAAAAAGATGCAAAATTTGGAACAAAACTTTCGATGAACACGATCATATGCCTTCTCCATATCAAGTTTTATCACCATTAGACAGTGAGATATAGTAGCCCTAGCTAAAGAATACATTAATTCTTGGGCTATCAGGATGTTCATAAAAATATGATAGCCAAGTATAAATGCACCTCGCTCCTCAGAAATCAATTGGAAGGATAGACCTAATCCAATTAACCAAAATCTTTGCCAAAATCTTATACAGAGTGTTACATAAACTAATTGGTTTGTAATCATTAGGCATTTGAGGATTAGATTTTTTTGGTAAAAGAATAATAAAAGTTTGGTTCCAAGATGATAGGAACATACCAGTAGAAAAGATGTAATAAACAACTGATATAACATCAGTTTTAATCAACGACCAAAAGTGCTGAAAAAAGAAAACAGGGAATCCATCCAGTCTAAGAGCTTTATCAGGCTGGATGTTCATCATAGCCTCTTCAATCTCTTTATCTAAGACCCGACAATTTAACTCCCTATTCTGATCAAAAGAAAGCAGAGGGGTCGGTAAAGGATAATCTAATTACGGTGCATTTTCATCTGGCTTCCAGTGATGCGTAAAGTGATCAAGTAATAGATGATTAATATCCTCTGGATTTGTTAAACAATGACCATGAGGATCGACAGTTTTTAAAATCCTATTTTACGTCTACACATAATAGTAGAAAGATGAAAATAATGAGCATTAGTATTACCTTCAAGTAACCAAGTTTGCCTGGACTTTTGATGCCACAAAAGTTCTTGTAATCTGCCAACAAACTTAACATCCATTCATGAAGATTTGGAATAAGACTCCCAAATTTGCTTCTTACAATTGTAAATCATAAATCTATGAATATAAGTATTTACCTTTTTTAAATAAATTACCTAACATGCTTTTCCAATTTTTAATAGCAATACGCACATTTTGAAACAGTATAGTAAGGTGATGGTCTGGAGTAATGTGGTCATCAATATGCCATGCTTTGTACACAATGTCATTCAAATTATGATATGATAACCATAATTTTTAAATCGAAACAGATGAGGGCCTCGCATAAATTGATTTGACACTAATATGGATATAGGGCAATGATCCGAAGCAAACTGGGCTAGATGAATGACAACAGATTTGGCAAATAAATTCAACCAATTAAGAGAAATAAATGCTCGATCTATTCTTTCCCAAACCCATCATACCAAGATGATTATTACACCATGTATACCTAGGTCCAGTAAAAGCTAAATCAAGAAGCCCACTTTATCTCAAACAAGCCCTAAATTTCCTATTTCATGGTCAACCCGAAAATGTCTACCTCTCCTTTTATCTTTCGGATTCAAGATACAATTAAAATCCCCAGCTAGGAGTAAAGGAATTCCCATGGTAACCACTGACTGCATCTAATCCCAAAGGTGACAATGCTCGATATCAGAGGTAGTAGCTTAAACTACCCCTAGGATCCAATTGGGTTCATTAGGAATAGAAATTACCTAAATGCTATCTGCCTATTAACATGCATAAAAGAAATATCTCCTAGAGACTTATGCCAGGCTATCACCATACCCCCAGACAAACTAATAGCAGGAATCAAATAAACACCCCATCTCTGACCTAAAAATCTACTAATCTGATGATAAGCATCATTATGTAATCAGGTTTCAAGAAATAGGCTATATCCGATCTCTCCATATGTAAAAATGTCTTTGCATAGTTAGCAAAAGAGGACTTTGTAGCACCTCTACAATTCAACGTAAGAATCTTCTTTCAAAGAATTAGAAGATGATGACCCATTCTTTATCTCAGATCCCTCAACTGAGGGACCTATATCAGGCAAAATTTCTATACCTTCTTTGCTTGAGGTGATTTTGATGGAGAAGAATAAGCTAGAGCTACTGGACCACGGATTCGTGCGCTTGTATCTTCAACCTTGCAGCTTGCAAAGTAGATTTATGACCACCAAATTATTTTTGAATTCGTAGATTTATTAGGAATCGGCACCACCAATTTCCATACTTTAACAAGATCAAACCTTTGTCACGAGGAAGAAACTAAAGGACCTCTCGACTCAGAGTTGGGCAAAGAAATTTGAGCTTCGACCAAAATTTTGGCTTTGGGTGGAGAACCTATGCCAGGTGAAGATGGAGAGGATGGTGGCTTAAGTGGAGAGCATTTTCTTTACCTTTTCATCAGCATCCCCATTAGGCTGAGCAACATAAACTATAGGCTACACATCCTCCATAGGTGGAAACTCATCAACGGAGCGAATTTAGATTTGTTGGAGAAGTAACAGCATTCACCAATCCTTGATCCCTTGGAGGGGATCTCTTGGTAGTTTCTTCAACATTGACCAACTTGAATTGTCAGCTTTATCTCCAGTAGTAGGCTTTGAACTTTGGGGATTTGAGGTTGGTACCACGGGCACCCTAGTTGCTCTAATCCATGGCCCGAAAAGCAAATGGTCCTCAGAACCAACTGTATTCGAGCATCTATAGGATTCCAAAGTGGTACCTATCTTTTCATATGCATAACAAATATCGGATAGATCCTCATAAGTAAATTGCTGCCATAATTACACATCCTTAACTCTGACTCTAGCTCCTGGACAGACTGGTTTAGTTAAACCCATGAGGACACAAACCCTAGCATAACCCATCCTGGAAGAACTTAGCATCCATTGATCCAGAAATAATGGTTGACCCACCTGAGCCATAATTTTGCAAATTTTTCAGATTCCCATAACTCTAATGGCAGCTCAGGTAGGCATACCCAAATTTTAGCTTTGGTAATCACATCATGACCTGAAGGAAAGCCTAGTCACCATGGTTCTAAGACTAAAATTTGGCCTGCCAAGGACAATGGCCCTTGAGCAAGAATCCTTGTTTGCTCTTCAACTGAAGAACACACAAAAGTAAAAACCCTTAGCAAGTACAAGGACATGGAAGTCTCTAGTTACTTGCCATCTAACCCGCATCTCCCTTTCAACAAATTCCACAGAAAATCCACGACCTAGAACTTACCTATCAAGATAAATTTTCAGTAATCTATAGAACCTTGAATCTCCTCCTCTGTGAAGAGGACCACCTTCTGGAATATGCTCCCAAGCATAGCTACTTGTCTCAGTTACATTTGAAGTTTCCCAGCAAATCATCGTTGCCCCATACTGCCTGGCTCTAAGGCTGCGTCGCTACCCCTATTCACCTCTCGACGGAGAAGAGGATGATTGCAGAGGCGAGGCACTCTCGCCCTCCAACTGCAAACCACCACCCTCCTCCGCACCCATTGACGCTTTGCCTTTGCAATCTAGTGATTTGCCCTTATTCTCGACCGATTTCCCCTCCAGAGAGGAAGAAACCCTAACCCTGGTATTTCAATCATAGGAGTTGAGGAAGACATATCAAATGCAATTATAGCCTTATGAAAGTTTCACTGCACCTTCATTTTCATTATGGAGGATTGCTCTACCAGTATTGCTTGTGTGGCCTTGTCTTCCTTTGCAGTGTTTGGCATGAAAGGAAATCCTGTCACTAGCTTACTGACATTGGCCTCATAAGCTAAACTAGTTTGCTCAAATCAATAGGAATCAACTTAGCCATCAAGCTACTTCCTTCAAAACATCCATCTTTAAATGAAAATAAATAAGAACTAGCTTGCCAAGGATGAAAGAATTTTTAAAGATTCTGGAAAATATGATTGTTTCCTAACCTTTCCATAGACCTTGAAAACCTAATTTGCTATTGCTTTTAGACCTGTGACCCAGTATAAAAATTCAATAAAAAATCAGGAACAAGAACCCACCTCATATAGCCTATTGTCTTTAAAGAATAGAAGCCTGTTAAGTATTGAAGCTTAGAATGAAATTCCAGGCAAACCCTATTCAGTGGGTATAGTTCTAATAGCTAAAAAAGGCGGGCTAGTATCTAAATGAGTCCTGTCCAATTCACCCATGTATGGGCTCAGCAGAACTAATACCTAGGCTGTCAGGTATAAACACCCTGAACCAGAGGCAACACATGTTATTCACCTCAAGCTTCCAATTTCCAAAGGCAAGTAAGATCCGTTCAATGGCATCTAATATCTATGTGGTTTTCAGCCCAGTGGACAAGAAAGAACCCAATAGAAACAGAAACAACAGATGAATACACATCAAAGCACTGAAGCATGATCTGAATGGGATAGCTGTTGTGCAGGATCTGATACCACATAGTGTAGCAGAAAGAAAAAGAAATAAAATAAGAAACACAATACAAATACGTGGATCAGCCTCAAGCCTACCTCCACGGGGTGTGCAAGCTTCACTATGAGAGAATAAAACAAACTAATACAAGAGGAACTCGTCACTCAACTTTTGTACAAGAGTCTCACAATAAGAAGCTCCTAAACTCTCACAAAAGCTCTCTAAAATCTCTCTTAAAGCTTTTCTATACCTCCAGAATGTCACCAACTATCCAACACAATAAACAGCTCATCAATCAGAGCTATATAGGCTTCAGAATCTCAAAAATATTATTACACTAGGAATACTGAGTCCCAATCAATCTTAGAACCATCCGTGACTGTCCGATCATGATCGGCTCATACCAGAGCTGTCCAATCATACACAATAGTCTCTAATCACGTCTGATCATGTTCGAAATCATCTTCAGCCATTCGATCGTGAACGGCTCACTCTAGAGCCATCAGATCGCGCAAAAATGCCCATGGATCATGCATGGACTGCATGATCGATCCATGCGGCCTCTATGGACCGCCCAACACCCTGCGGTCCATGGTGGACCGTGTAAGGCACTGGGCTTGGGCGCCCGTGAGCATACTAGGCTGGCCCGCGTACACCCGCACTGGTAGGACTGGAAGTGGGCTCAGGCCGGCTCGAGGCCCATCAGGCCAGGCCGACTTTGGACCAGCTTTGGGCTCAGCCCCAAATCATTCAGACCAGGCTTAGGTCAAAAATAAGGTCCATTTTGCTTTCGGGCCAGGCTCGGGCAGACCTTTGGCCCGACCTGGGCCCAAGCCCGAATTTGGGCCCGATCAAAGCCCGAATATCCTGCCCCCATCTGATATTGGGATTGATACACTCATACACAAAATCAAATTTGCAGCCCCCATCCGATCAATTTAGGATCAAAGCCCATATGCTCTCAGATTTGCCCTACTTGATGATCGTTCCCAAGCTGGCAAGCCCCCATCTCCCTCGACCACCTCCCCAAGCCCCCATCTCCTAATCTGCTCCAACCTTCGCCACTCGACCACCTCCTTCTCCCTCACGCATCGCTCGGCCTCTTGAATGTGGGAGGAGTTGCAGGTGGTGGCACCACCGTCACCATTCTTTGTTTCCTCTGGAGGATATGCGTGCCGAGCTTGATCCATCGGGCAGTGAAACTGCAAAGGAGGCACGAGAAAAGCACGACGAGCCGAAGAAAGGCACCCAGGGTGGTGGTTTTCTTTGAGAGGCTTCATCGGAAGAGGGATGGCCTCCGAAGCCTCCTCGAGATATCCAGTTCTTCTTCTTCATGAGCGATCGGAGAAAGGCAAGACATCGAGCGGGTCTGAGAGCATCCACCGATCGATCGATTCGAAGAGGATGAAACCCCTATCGAGCGGCCTCGACACGGCCCTCGTCGCCATCGAGAGCTAAAGGAGGACAACGAAGAAGGATCCAGAGCTCCAAAAGATGACAGCCTGTGACTGGGTGTCGACAGTGGCCTGTGATCGAGTGGCGACTATGGTGGGGCCTTCATAGACTGGGAGGGGCGGAGTTAGCAAACGAGGTGCCGAAGAGGATCTTAAAGGTGGTCTCGGCTGTGGCAGTAGAGGACGAGGCAAAGAAGGAGAGGGAGTGGGTGGGCATGGGGTTTAGGATGAACAAAGGTCTTCAGGCTGGCCCAAAGGTCTTCGGGCCGGGCTCAAGATTGGGCTTAAGTCGAGCTCAAGTCAGGATTTATAAATTCAGCAGGCCTAAGCCTGACCCGAAGCCCGAAATTATTTTGGGCCGAGCTCGGGTAGGGATAGGGCCCGACCCAGTCCAGCCCAATTCCACCCCTATGCACTGGGCCGGCCTAGCGCGCACTGGGCCACACGTTCGCTGGGCCTGACTGCACCGGTGGCGGGCCGATGCGGGCTCGACTGCACCACCGCCGGCCTCCCCAGCCCACCGCTGGCATCTACTGCCTCGTGCACCATGTGCCACCTGCTCTGAGCTTCTTTCACGCATATTTTCGTCGTCTGGACTCCGTTTGGACTGTTCTTGGGCTCATTGGACTCTGTTCGTCATCCTGAATCTCGTTGTGGGCTCAGTATAGATCGAATCTTGAGGCATCAAATCTCAACAACAGCAACATGAAATAGCAATAGTTTTGCTGAACAAATATAAACATACTGCATCACGATCTGGAGTAGAATGATCTTTCAACACAGAAAGTAACCTAAAGGAACCCTGTAATGTGCTGCACAGGGCAGCACACACCAGTATCAACATAGCCTGCAATGTGGTGTATGGATTCAAAAGAACATGACAACAATTGAAGCACTTTTCCACACCTTCAATTGCGCAGAATGTTGGGTTCCAGTGGCACAGCAGAAGGTTTAGGTGTTTAAAATTTTTATTCAAATATCCAGGTGTATCAAAATCTTAAAACCTAGAAACCCTTGACAATACCAATCAACATAGATCTATAAAAAGTATTAGGAAGCATACCTCTTGAATTCTAATTTGGTGAAAAATTATTTTCACAAGGTGTCCAAGTATTCACCCTCCAACAGTGGTCCACACAGGAGTCGATCCAAGGATAACGCTTCATCTTAAACCTTGATTCAAGAGTTCAAGCCCCTAGAACTCAAATAGCCTCGCACCGGTCAGGTTTCTTCAAGAACCTGACCTCACCCTTTTGAACACTCCTCTAGACTTCCCAAACCTCTCTTTTAGAACTTCTTTCTCCCTTGTTAGGACCTCACTTAGGCTTTTCTTAAATATAGAAAGTCTTGCCCTAAAACTAGAGAGATGTAAGAAAGAAAAGATAGAACTTGGACTATTTTTGGAAAGTCTAGATTTGAATGAAATGCCCGATGCCCAAGCCCTTTTATAGGTGAACAAGGGGTGCACAGGGAAGAGTAACAACTCTTCCTCATGCCCCATCAAAAGTGTGCATGTCTGAGAGAGAGAGCCTTCAAGCAGAAGGACTCTTCTCTCATGAGATGTGCCCCTCTCCCTTCACCTGCACACGTGCATGCCAAGAATGGGCGCTTCTGGCATCCTTTCTTTTCAAAAAATGCTAGATATATACTTTGAGTTTGAATTCAGATAGAAGTCTTATCAGCAAGGGACGTCTCTTGCTACCCATGGCAGAAGGACTCTTCACGCGAAGAGTCGTGTGACTTCATCCCTCGCATGCATGCAGCCTTTCATTCGAAGAATTCTCCATGCCATATAAAGTTTAGAAAAATACATCTCAGTCTTTAAGATGTGTGCCAGAGAGTGTAAGGTGTTTTAGGAAGCCACATGGGTCTTAATCCCAAGGCAGAAGGATCCTTTCCTTCTCATGCCAAAACATGCGTGCCTTCAATCCATGCACGCCTAGAGTCCAACCAAACTTGGACTCTTGGTTATGGCACCCCACAAGGCTATATGGCACCATCCAATGGCTATCACATCCAGATCCAAACCCAAATTAGCTCATGGCTTAATTTGGTTTGATTAAAAAGTAAGATTAGAACAAAAATCAAATCTAATTCAAGGAGCTAGGATTTTCACACGTGCTAGCATGCTTACCAAAAATTTGATTGGATCTAAAATTTCAATCAACCATATCAAATGAATATTTGATCAATTATCTTATGTGTGCGACTCATTGGGTTTCATATCTAGTTAGCAGTAGGTCTAAGTGCAAGTTAACCTAATTTGATTAGAACTCTTCTAATCGATTAAGGTCCAAACTATGCTAACCCAAGTTCAGTAATTAGAACTCTTTCTAATTAACGATCGAATTAAACTCTTTAATTCAATCAAACCTACAAGTCAAGATTGATGTATAGCAATGTATCATGACTATCTAAAAAATATAAAATTTAGTCAAAGTATCAAATATATCCTTCAGTGGTAAGTTACGGTGTAATTCAATCCTTCGATCATCCCGCATCCTGAATATATTCATAAGTATAGAATCATGTCAAATTCAAACACATATTCATATTGATTCTTCATCAATCAATGATGACTCTAATAAAGCATTAAAAATCTTTTTTAATCTTTAATTCTACTTTGGTCAAAGATTTTTTGAGTCATCTAAATATGAGAATGCATAGGATGTCATCTCCTCTTACTAGGAGTGATTGATTCCTTGTTGACTGACTCACAACCTTCATACACACTTCTCCATATCCAAAACATCCTGTACATGTCCTTAATGTCATGTCGGATATGAACCAAAATATAAATTCATATGCATAAGATTCTATGATGGTCTCAGGTTTAAGGATCATTTGCACAACTTCACTCAAAAAATCATCTTTTGACATGCAAATAAGACTCCATAAGATGTTCTTTATTGGTGAGTCAATTTATTGAACTCATTCTTTAATGAGCACCCATATCCTTGTATTAGTGTCTCACACAAGTGACTTGTGAAATCAACCATCCTCTTCATCGAGCATACATAGAATGTGTTAGTCTATCTAGAACATTGATCTTCGACTCAATATTTTTACGGTCAGAAATGTTTAAATTAAAATTTTGGAGTTTTAGGTTTTATAAGCATGAACTCTTCATAGTCCTAAAACTATTATCCTAATCTATGGGATTCATCATAATCTTAACATAATAAGATACAGCTATAATGATGAATCAATACCTCATTTCATTAATAAATGAATAATATCATTACATGAGTTAGAAGTTTATAAAAAAAATTCATCACATCACTCATGCGATTGACTTGTAGGGCACTCTTCTTTCAATCTCTCACTTGCACTAAAGTCAATCACCTTTGTATCTCAATCCCATACAATCGAGATGGTGATTAAACAGCTGCTGCGGTATGACCTTAGTGAATGGGTCCGCTATATTATTCTTAGTGTCAACTCGTTCTAAGACAACATTGTATCTCTCAATAATTTTTTGAATGAGGTGGAAGCATCTGAGGATGTGCTTGGATCTTTGATGAGACTTAGATTCTTTAACTTGAAAAATGGTCCCAGTATTATCCCAATAGAGTGGCACTGGTCGTTCTATCTCAGGAACCATCTCCAATTCAATAATAAACTTTTCATCTAGATAGCTTTCTTGATGGCTTCACTAGCAGCGATATATTCTGCCTCAGTAGTTGAGTCGGCTATAGTCGGCTGCTTGAAATTTTTTCAACTCACTGCTCCACTATTCAGGATAAACACATATTCTAATATTGACTTGCTATCATCTGGATCAAATTGAAGACTAGAATCTGTATAACTCTCTAGTTTCAACTCTGATCCTCCTCCATATGTAAAAAAATATTTTTAGTCCTCCTTAGATACTGAAGAATGTTTTTCACAGCTTTCCAATGATCTTTCTCTGGCTCAGCTTGAAACCTGCTAGCTATGCCTAAAGCATAACTTATATCAAGCCTGATACATAGCATGGCATACATGACAGATCTCACGGCCGAAGCATAAGAGATCTCACTCATTCTCTTCCTTTCCTCAGATGTCTTAGGACACATTTTCTTGAAGAGACATATGCCATATCTTACAGACAGGTAACCTCTTTACTTACCTCAATGTTGAACATTTTCAACACAAGATCTATGTATCGAGACTGGAACAAGCCTAGTATCCTCTTAGATCTACTCTATAAATCTTTATATCAAGTATATAGGATGCTTCACCCAAGTCTTTCATGAAAAATTTATTCATAATCAAGTCTTGACCAATTGCAATATTGGGACATCATTTTCAGTGACTAATATGTCATCAACATACAGAACCAAAAGACAATAATACTCCCACTTATTTCTTATATACACATGGTTCATCCTAATTTTTGATAAAGCCAAACTCTTTGACTATCATATCAAAATAGATGTTCCAACTCCTCGAAGCTTACTTCAATCCATAGATTGATTTTTTTATTTGCATCTTGATTTGCCCTTCCACTTGAGATAAATCTCTTTAGCAAAGTCATATAGATCTCTTCCTCAAGATTATTGTTGAGAAAAATGATCTTGACATCCATCTATCAGATCTTATAGTTGTAGTATGCAGCTATAGCAAGCAGAATTCGAATGAACTTGAGCATAGCTACTGGTGAGAAAATTTTATCATAGTCAATTTTTTGCCTTCGCTTGAAACCCTTCGCCACCAACCTAGCCTTGTAGGTTTCGACTTGACCATTTGCTCCACCCTTCCTCTTGAAGATCTATTTGTATCCTATTAGAGTTACACCCTCAAATGCATCAATCAAAATCTATACTTGATTGGTATACATTGAGTCTATTTCGGATTTCATGACGTCTATCCATCTATCTAAATTCCTACTCATGATGCTTCCAAAAAAGTCAGTGAATCATCATCCTCAATGATGTTGATCTCATTATTATTTCAATAACAAAATTTTATCTTAGAGATGCATGTCGCACTCTATCTGATCTTCGAAGAGGAAGTGTGTATTATAGATGTACCTCATCCTTGAATACTTCTGGTTAAGGACCTCCTTATGATCCAACCATAGGTATTTCTGGAATAGTTTGTAGGTCCTGAACTTTCTTGAGTTCAACATTTCTTCCACTAGCTCCTTCTTGGATTAATTTTTTTTCAAAAAAGTGGCATACCTACTGACAAATATTTTTGTTCAGTAGAGCGGTAGAAGTAGTATCCTTTAGTTTTTTGAGATCCTCTACAAACCTACACTTGTCTGACCTAGTATTTAGCTTATATCTGAAAATATTTCTAACATAAATAGGATAGCCCCAGATTTTAAGATGTTTAAGATTCAACTTTCTTTCTTTCTATATCTCATATGAAGTGCTAACAATAGACTTTGAAGATATCCTATTCCATATATATACGATAGTTTCTAGGACATATCCCTAGAATGATATTGAAAGATCGGTGAAGTACATCATAGACCGCATCATATCTATCAAAGTGCGATTCTTCTTTTTTGCTATACCATTTAGCTGTGGTATATAAGGAGGGGTCCATTCAGAGAGAATACCTTTATCCTTAAAATGATTAAAAAATTACTGAATAAGTATTCTCCTCCTCAATCAGATCGAAAAATATTAATATTTTTTTAGTTTATTTTTCGATCATATTTTGATACTCTTTAAACTTATCAAAGGCTTTAGATTTATATTTCATCAAGATCACATATCCGAACCTTGATAGATCATTCATAAAGATGATGAAGTAGGAGTATCCTCCTCTGGCATGAATTGTCATTGGTCCACATACATCTGAATATACTAAGGCTAACAGTTTTCTTGCTCTCTCTCCATATCCAGCTAATGGAGTTTTGATCATCTTACCCATAAGACAAGATTCATAAATTTTCAATGATTTATAATTATAGGGGTCAAAGAACTCTTCTTTGTATAACTTGTTTATCCTTGACTCATTAATATGACTAAGACGGTAATACCAAAGATATGTAATATTCACATCTTCTTTCTTTTTTTCATATTTTTTAATATAAAAATATTTTATTAAGTTCATGAATTAGAAGATTGTTATCAATATAACCGCTGTCATAATATTCATTAGAAAAAAAATGGAGCAACCATTGCCCATTAACTTTTTTTCATAATCTTGTTTTAGTAACAAAGATATAGAAAAACTATTTCTAATGATCTTAGGCATATAATAACATTCTTCTAATTTAAATTTTATCTAAAGGCAAATTAAGCATGTAGGTTTTCACAGTCTCTACGCTAATGGACTCTCTACTTACGTCAAAAAGCTTGAGATCATCTCTTTTCAGCCCTTTGATATATTATAGTCATTGCAATGAATTACAGATATGTGAACCACGACGGTATCCAATACCCAAATATCAGAGTCTGAGGTACTTAATGAAAAAGGTCTGTATCATATACACATCTTTTGGTACAACACTTATACCCTACTTCAAACTTGTAAGATAATTCTTACAATTATTCTTTCAATATCCTAACTTGCTACAAACGTAATAGGTAATGTTTAAAATAATATTATTTGCCTTCTTTCTTCTGAAGATGCTACCATTTTGGCTCTATTTTTTATATACTCCTCAAATTAAGGAGTATGGAATAAAGATCCATATTATTATATTGCCTCTGCAACTCTTCGCTCATGGAGGCCAACATAATAACTTTAACAGTCATGCTGTCAAACTGTCATTTCTTATATATAACCTGATCCTCCTTAGAAGCATCTCACTGATTGAACCAAGGTCAGAAATTTTAGAACATAGGAGATCTTCTCCTGTGCGAATCTAATTTGTAAGTTTTTCAACCAGTCTATATAGTTCGGACCGGTCAATTTATTTGCATCAATGATACCATGCAATGAGAGTGAAGTTGCCATAATGTAGAATTAATTCACATGAATTGAGAATAATAATATAAGCAGACCACTCATGATGACATGCATAATTAGTAAGGTTTTCTGTTTAGTTATATCTTTCACTATTTTATCAGATACCATAGCCCTCACCTACGGTAAGCGAGAAATCCTAATCTGATTTTTAGTGGGGTTGAGATCCTAATTTCTCAAAGAAGCCTTGTAGATAGCACAACAAACTCTAGTGAGTTCAAAGATAGAAATTTCTTTCTAATTGCATCCCATGCAACTCTCAACAAAATCTTACCTCTAATACACTCATAGTCTTGTGGATAGAATAATAAACTATAGTGTTTAATTAAGTCAGACCTTTGATTTTTATACAGTCATATCTAAAAAATGCTATCCTTGTGGATAGCACAACAAAGCAACATATCCAAAATATGTCATAAGCATCCAATATGCACCAAGATAACCCTCATCAATCTCCATAGTAGGCCTTGTAGATAGCACAACAAACCTACTACGGTTCATGATAGGGAATTGGCTAGGAAGGCATATGTGGTGTTCTCAATACTAAGAAACCCAAATTCGAAACTCAACTGACCAAATTAGCTAGATAAGTAGGTGAGAGGCTCCTTATACTTTCACAATGATCCTAATTAAGTAACCACTATTGGCACTTGTCTTAGACACCAATTGATCAATGAATCCAAAATACGGTTAGCTATTAGTTTTCCGACACTACGACTTAATATAATTTTTCTGAGCACTTTATGGTCTCATGTACATCCTATCTTAACTATTCAAAGTGATTCATAATGATACTTAAATCATGATAATATAATTTAAAGTAATGCATCTAAACATATCTCTAAGATAGATTAGGGTTAGGATGTTCAATCAAACTCAACTCTTGGCCCGACTTGAACCAAATCAAAATCTTAGCTTATCATAATCAACACCATATTTTAATCTTTGATTGTATTCATCAAGATAGGCTCTGATATCACTGTTAGATTCTGGTGGCACAGTAGAAGGTCTAGGCATTAAAATTTTCATTCAAATACTCAGATGCACTGAAACCCTAGAACCCAGGAACCCTTGACAATACCAATCAAAGCATAGATCTAGAAGAAGTATTAGGAAGCATAGTACTTGAATTCTGATTTGGTGAAGAATTACTTCCACAAGGTGTCCAAGTGTTTGCCCTTCAATAGTGATCTACACAGGAGTCGAGCTAAGAATAGCACTCCTTGAACCTTGCTTCAAGAGTTCTAGTCCCTAGAACTCCAATAGCCTCGAACCAGTTAGGTTTCTTCAAGAACCTGACCTCATCCTTTTGAACACTTCTCTGGAGTTTCCAAACTTCTCTTTCAGAATTTTTTTCTCCCTTGTTAGGACCTCACTTAGGCTTTTCTTAAATATAGAAAGCTTTGTCTTAAAACTAAAGAGATATAAGAAAGAAAAGATAGAACTTGGACTATTTTTAAGTCTGGATTGGAATGAAATGCCTGACGCCCAGGCCCTTTTTATAGGTGAATAAGGGCGCATGGGGAAGAGTAACACAACTCTTCCTCCTGCCCCATCAAAAGTGTGCATGTCTGAGAGAGAGAGAGCCTTCAAGCAGAAGGACTCCTCTCATGAGATGCACCCCTCTCCCTTCACCCATGTGCGCGCACACCAAGAATGGATTCTTCTTACATCCTTTCCTTTTTCAGAAAAATCTAAGTTTGAATTTAGATAGGAGTCTTATCAACAAAGGATGCCTCCTTTTGCCCCATGGCAGAAGGATGGGGCAGAAGGACTCTTCATGCAAAGAGTCACGTGACTTCATCCCTCGCACGTGTGCACCCTTTCATTCCAAGAATTCTCCATGCCATATAAAGTCCAGAAAAAATACATCTTAGCCTTTGAGATGTGTGCCAGAGAGTGTAGGGTGTTTTGGAGTGCCACATGGGTCTTAATCCCAAAGCAGAAGGATCATTTCCTTCTCCTCATGCCAAAACACACGCACCTTCAATCCATGTGCGCCTAGAGTCCAACCAAGCTTGGAATCTTAGTTATAGCACCCCATAAAGCTATGTGGGGCCATCCAATGGCTGCCACACCTAGATCCAACCCAAATAGCCCATGGATCAATTGGTTAATCAAAAGGTAAGATTCGAACCTAAATCGAATCCAATTCAAGGAGCTAAGGTTTCCACACATACTAGCATGCTTATCGAAAATCTGATTGGATCCAAAATTTCAATCAACCATATCAAATAGATCTTTGATCAATTTCTTATGTGTGTGATCCATTGGGTTCTACATCTAGCTAGCAGTAGATCCAGGTACAAGTTGATCTAATTTGATTAGAATCCTTCTAATCGATTAAGGTCCAAACTGTGCTAATTCGAGTTCAGCAATTAGAACTCTTTCTAATTGACGATCGAATTAACTATTAATTCGATCAAATCTACAAGTCAAGATTGACGTCTAACAATGTATCATGACTATTCAGAAGATATGAAATTTGATAAAAATATCAAATATATCCTTCAGTAGCAAGTTACTATGCAATTCAATATTTCGATCATCCCACAATCCGAATATGTTCATGAGTATGGAATTATGTCAAACTTAAACACATATTCATATTGATTCTCCATCAATCAATGATGACTCTAATGAAGTATTAGAAATCCTTTCTAATCTTCAATTCTACTTAGGCCAAAGACTTTCTGAGTCATCTAGAGATGAGAATGCATAGGATGTCATCTCCTCTTATTAAGAGTGATCGATTCCTTATTGACTGACTGATAATCTTCATACACACTCCTCCATATCCAAAACATCCCGTGTATGTCTTTAATATCATGTCTGGGTATGACCAAATATGGATTCATATGCATAAGATTTTATAGTGATCTCAGATCTAAGGATCATTTGCATAACTTTCACTTAGAGAACCATCTTTTGATATACAAGGCTCTATAAGATGTTCTATATCAGCGAGTCAATTTAGTGAACTTAATCCCTAATGAGCACCCACATCTTTATATTAGTGTCTCATACAAATGACTTGTGAAATTAGTTATCCTCTCGATCGAGCATATATAGGATGTACCAGTCTATCCGAAATATTGATCCCCAACTCAATATTTTACGATTAAAATATTTAAGATTAGAATTTTGAGATTTTAGATTTCATAGGTATGAACTCTTAATGGCTCTAAAACTATTGTCCTAACCCATGAGATTTATCATAATCTTAAATACAATAAGATGCAGCTATAATGATGAATCAATGTCTCATTTCATTAATAAATGAATAATATTATTACATGAGTTTGAAGTTTACAAGAAAAATCCCATCGCATCACTCATACGATTGGCTTATAGGGCATTCTTCTTTCAACAAAAACCACCACCTGTTCAGTATTTCACCATTAGGTCTCAATACCCAAATAATGACTATAGTCTAGAATTAACCTTGCATCAGAAATATAGGACAGATATGGTGGTTGCAGACTGTCAAAATAAAAGACAATAGGACACCCTTGGACTAGAATGGGGGGACCCATGCAATTGCAATACATCTACCAAATGTATGGCGTTCATCACAAACTTTGAAACAGAAAGCTCCATAAACCTCCCACATCAAAGTATCAAAAATTGAATACAAAAATAAAGGTAAAAATTAACTTCATCCCCTTTTAAACCTAAGAAACCACATTTATTCACCTCACACTTGCTCCATGCAGCACCCACATTCACTTCAGGGCATATCTAATTAACCTTTTGGGCAAGTGGATTCATTTTCCTTACTTTGTATGCACAAAAGAAAAACCTCGTTGCCATTCATTAATGGTTTCATCCAATTTATAATCAACATATCATGTAGAATACAATATGCAAATCACAGAGCCACAATAAAAGAGAATTCTTATTATTTCATAATATTTCTAAATTACTTTATAATATTTATTACTACTTATCTATTGGATAATTTATTTTGAAATTTTTGGGAGCCTGACTTCCATTCTTGAATTGAATTTGCATCTATACCACGACATTTGATCTAAAGAAATTCTTTGTACACCACCCGTGGTGTAGAAAATCTGACATGGAGCACGCCACCTCGTCCAATTAGGCCACATAGCCACCATTTTCTAATACGCGTTTAATATCCATAGTTCTACTTTTTTGTTGAAAATTTTGAATGACAAAAATATCCCTTTCTTCTGAAGAAATTATGACATGGTGTGCTGATATTATGACATCTTGTGTTGAAATTATCAATTATGACTTTCTACATAGGATGTCATAATTTTTTATAAGATATCATAATTTAGTATGGTATTTTATCATTAAAATTTATAAATTTTTAATGACGAAAATATTCTTCTCTCTTTATGACATCCTATAAAAAATTATAACATCCTGTGTAGAAAGTCAATTTCTATATAGGATTTCATAATATATATCGTCATAGAATATCATGATTTTTTCAAAGAAAAGGAATATTTCGTCATTCAAAATTTCAAATGAAAAGTAAAACTATGAGCATTAAATATATGTTGGAAAGTGGTTGCTATATAGCCCAATTGGATAAGATGGTGCACCCCATGTCGGATTTTCTACACCACAGGCGGTATACAAAGGATTTTGCTTTGATCTAAGCCACTTAGATTTGAACTAACCTGTCATGCTCACCATAGGAGACAATCCTCAAGAAAGGCTCTATCATTAGCTAAAATTCTGATGAGATATTGCATCCAAAACTTTCTTTCTAGGAACTAATGAACTTTTAAGACAAACCAAATTTCTTGGAATGTAGATTAAGACAAAATGTTACATTTGACACTTTTTTTCTAATTTATCGCACTAATATTAAAAGTTGGAACCATGGTTTGCCATTTTGAGTAGTATCGATATGTATCGACCGTACCAATATCAAATTGATACATGCTATGAAGGGCATATCGAGTGTCCATATGCTAAATTAGCTTTTGTATCGGATGTACCGACATACTAATGAGATGATATTGATATAGGGTCCAATACCACAAAAGCTTATGTTCTTTCAATGCACAAATTTCAAAGCAAGATTCATTGTACCGGCATTCGGTACCTTATAAGAATGTATACATACAATTCATCCCCATAATGTCACAAGTTAGGAGATCCTTTTCCTGCATCCAGCTATTGTACTACCTAAAGCCAAGCATACAAGTCAATACCGCACTAAACCAGACAACTTGGTTGGTTCTAACTAGTACACGCCAGTTCGGCCCCTATGCCTAGGGCTGTCAAAATGGGCTTAGCCCACAGGGCCGGCCCGATCCAACCCTGTAAATGGGATGGGCTGGGCTGCCATATGAATAGCCCAAATAACAATCGGGCCTGTTTGGCCCGCCCACATCAGTCTAAAGGCTAATATGGGTTAGGCCAGACTAGCCCAGATGGGCCATAAAATTAAAAAAAATCTTTAAAAAAAATCCTATTACTATTAGTATTAGGTTTCTAATTTCAATTCTAAATTTTAATCGATCTGGGACTGAGAAGCTGGGACCCTAAATTTTTAATCCCGACTCCCGACCGCTGCCCCATATCGCCGGCCGCCGCCGCCGCCCCGCTGCCCCCACATCATCGCAGGACGACCGCCTCCGCCAAGCAACAGGACGATCGCCTCCGTCGAGCAGCAGGACGCCAAGCAGTCGGTTTCTCTCCCTTGACCCTTTCGCCCCCTCCTCCTCCTCCTCGTCGGTGCCGCCGCCTCCGGCCTTCGAATCTGATCATGAAGCCCCACATCGTCGGTCTCCTCCTCCCTTCTGCCGACGGATGCCCCTCCATCCAACTTTCGAGTCCGGACAATCCCTCCTCCTTCGAGCCCCTCCTCCTTTTCACCGATCGATGCCCTCCTCCTTTCGATCACCGTCGACCAACGGACGACCGACACCGCCGATCGGATGATTCTCCTCCTCCTCCTTGTCACCGGTGCTGCCACCTCCGAGTCAAGCTCCAGAGTTTGATCTCTCCCTCTCAGGCTCTCTGCCTCTCTCGATCTCTCTCCATCACCGGCCCCTCCTCCTCCTCTCTTGGTCTCTCTCCCTCTCTGTAGTCAGTATGATGATTGATGAAGCTCTCTCTCCCCGACTCTCTTTACTGCTTTAAGCCTTTAACAGAAGATGTTAAATTAAATTAATTAATATTAAATTATTAATTAAATAACTATTTCATTAGACTTTAGTCATACTGATTACTGAATCAATGATAGTATCTTTTGTTTATTATATTTTATGATTTTTATGTAGGATTTTTGAAAATCATGGAATCTTAGTCGTCAGAAATTTCAATCAAAACTGGAATTGAATCTAATATTTCTGGATCAATGAATAAGAAGCAGAAAATAGGAACATCAAATGTTTGAAATTTTTTCACAAAAATTGGTAAAGCAAAAAATGGAATTGAAAAACAACATGTAATGGTTGCAAGCATGAGTATAAAGTTGGTCCTAAACTTGGTGGTTCAAATTATGAAACTTCACAATTGCATCGTCATTTGTAAAGTTATAAAATGGTTGAATATCATAATGTGGGAGAATAATCATGGATCAAGTAGGAAAAATAAGGTCTAGAAAATAGATCAATGATTTCTCGTGCAATGCTTGCAGAAGCTATCATTAAATATGACTTGCCTTATAATTTTGTTGAATATGATAAGATTAGAGCTTGGGCACAGTTTATAAATCCAGATGTGGTGATAAATTCTAAGAATACTGCCGTGGCTGATGTTCAAAAAATTCATTTGAGAGAGAAAGAGAAGCTTAAACAAGCTATGGCTAAGATTCCTAATAGAGTGTGTTTGACTTCTGATGTATGGACACCATGCACTATTGAGGGTTATATTTATTTAACTACTCATTTTGTTGATGAAAATTGAAATTAATAGTAAATTTTAATTTGCTCACATAGAACCTCCCATGCTGGAGTTAAATTGGCTTCAACTATATTCGATTGCTTGAAAAAATGGGGTATAGAGAAAAAAAAATTTTTATTACCTTAAATAATGCTTTATCTAATGACAACATGGTAGATATTTTGAAAGGTCATCTTTATTTGCAAAATAGCTTATTGTGTGATGGAGAATTCTTTCATGTACGTTGCTCTGCTCACATACTGAATCTCATTGTTCAAGAAAGCTTGAAGGTGGCTAGTGAATCCTCATGTAAAATCGGAGAGAGTGTCAAATATGTGAGAGGATCAGATGGGAGGATGAAAAATTTTAAGAATGTGTTAAGCAAATAGATCTTGATGTAGGAATTGGTTTAAAGTTAGATATATCAATCAGATGGAATTCAATATATTTGATGCTTGATAGTACCCTCAAATATGAAAATGCTTTTGCTAGTCTCCAATTGGTTGATAGAATTTTAAATATTTCCAACAGACGATGAATGGAGGAGAGGAGAGAAATATATGAATTTTGGAACCATTTTATGAGACTACTAATAAAATCTTTGGCTCATCTTATCCGACCTTCAACTTATATTTTTTGCAAGTTTGAAAAATTGAATGTATGTTGAATGATAATTTGTATTGTGAAGATGGGATTATCAGGGACATGACTCAAAGAATGAAAGGAAAGTTTGACAAATATTGGAAGGAGTATAGTATAGTGCTTGCATTTGGAGTTATTCTTGACCCACGCATGAAGCTTGAATTTTTAAAATTTTGTTACTCAAAGATTGATCCTTCTATTGCTGAAAAGAAAAGAGATTTTGTGAAGATAAAATTATACAAGCTCTATAAACAATATGCAAGCAAGTCCAGTGCATCATCAAGTGCAAGTGCAAGTGATTCTCAATCCAATATTTGCCTAAGCCAAGTGGAGGAGCTAAACCAAGGATACAAAATTTTTAGTGTAACTTTTGAATATTTTTAAAATTTATTATTTTGAATTTAATTTTTTTTTAGCTATATGTTATTTGATATCTGATATCTCATCTGTTTCTCTTTTTTTGTTGTGAATGTATTAAAATTTTTTAAGAGTTCAAGAAATATGAGAGTGCAACTAAATCTAATGATGGCAAATCTGAATTGAATCTTTATCTGGAAGAGCGAACACTTGATTATGACTATTTTAGTAATTTAGATGTACTCAAGTATTGGAGGAATACTACACAATATCCTAATCTTTCAGTTATGGCACGTGATGTGCTAAGCATTCCAATTACTACAGTAGCATCTGAATCTGCCTTTAGTATTGGAGGTCATATTTTGAACAAGTATAGAAGCTCTTTCCTTTCTGAAAATGTTCAAACTCTTATTTGCACGCGAAATTGGTTGCATGGCTTTGCTCCAAATGGTATTTTTTTTATGTTCTTTAGATTTATTTAATGTCTTGACTAATGATTGATTTCTATTTTCTAATGAGATTGATTGTCTAATTCTTTTATTATTGTAAATTTTAGATGAAGATGATAGCCTTAAGAAAAGTGTATCACAAACAAATTCAAATGTCGTACAGCTTGAGGAAGAGGCCAATGAAGATAGTGAAATATGATTTGTTGTGGACATTAAATTTTAGTATTTTACATGATTTAATGTGATGAATTATTGAATTGGTGATGTTTGAAACTTTTAATTTCTATTTTATTAATGTTTGGATTGAATTTTTGAATTTTAAATAATTGAATTGATAATATTTCAACTTTCAATTAAGGATATGTTGATTTTTTTATCAGATTATTAGTTTTTTTTATCAGTCATTTGAGATTCAAGGCTTATGGACTGGCCCGGTCCGATCTACGGCCCTTAAAGGGCTGGGCTAGGCCAGCAATATTATGTCCCATTTTTTGAATGGGCTAACTCGGTCTGGCCCATCAAATTTTAGATCTTTATGGGCCAGGCCGGTCCTCTTTGACAGTACTATCTATACCCTTGATACCTTACTAGCAGAACATACTACACCCCGCACCAGGCAGCATAGAACGATACAGCAAACCATGTTTAAAAGGACAGTTTGGCTTGCATCCAGGACATGAGTTAACTGTTATTAATAGTTTTACTTGATAAACCCTCTTATCCATGGTTTCAAATTCCTTTGTTAAATAAATAACTAACACAATTCAACATATCTATGTTTCTACTTTTTACTTTCACCGATACATTCAACTACCAGTCTTCTCTATATTAATAATCATAGAGTAACGAAACACTATGCCTCATAGTAAAAGAAACCTCATGTTTCTCGAGGTTTTTAGCATATCCATATCTATCATGACCTTTTATCCTGGTGTTTATTCCAAATTTCATATTTCTAGTTTTAACTCATCTAAAATGAATTGGATTAAAAATGTTTCAGACTACGGCTTGGCCAGTAGCCAATGCGTAATCCAGTTTGCCAAAACGAGCTCTACCTAAAAAAAGAACATACTTGCATTGTAAGTCTTGTGCATGTCAATGATAATTAAAGAATCTTATGCAACTCCTGCATACTTCAACAAGAGAGTTCCCCAGTGATAAGCTTCATAAGCAGGTAGACATGGATAGATGTTATAGTGTCTCATAAAAATGAGGACCAAGAATCCAGGAATTTTTCACTCAAAAAGAAAAGAAAAAAAGAATCCAGGAATTTGATTCTAAGTGAAATTAAGGTTCAGCAATCCCGTGGTGTAAAAGTCGATATTATGTTTTTCTAACACTTCTGCTTTTTACGGCCTTTGCAGCAGAAACAAGTCCAGGAAAGCTTAACTAAAACATAAGTTGCAGAAGTCCAACAACAGAACATTGCCATTCATGCTAAATATGCCAATGTTGTGGCCAATCCCCTCACCGTCTGATCGTCGGAAACACGCACCTGCAAGAAAAATTCTCACTGACCGAAAATGTCTCCGACGGAGACCCTCCGACGCTCAAGTCAGAGAAGAGACTAGGCAACAGTGAAAAAGACCAGAGGGCTCAGCGATAGAATGAGAGAGAGCTTCTTGAGAGCTTCGAAAGCTTTTAGAACTTACCAAAACTGTTGCCTTATCCCATTTTATAGTAGAATGCGATATGATCCCACCGTTGATAATGTAGACAACTGGAAAGTTGTCAAATCGTCAGAGGTTGTCAGATCGTCGTGGGCTGTCAGGTCATTGAATTAATCCATATCCTTGGCAGGACAGCGCCCATGACGATCGTACAGCATATCCTTGACAGGACAACAGTCCATGCCGGTTATAAGGCATTTGGACGGGCTGGCCGACTATACGTCGATATTGGTTGCCGGGACGTCGGATGATGACTCGAAACACCGTCGGCTGATCTGGTGCCTCGTGGAAGTCGGACGTCGGCTGCCACCCCCGACAGAGAGTCGGTGATATGGATCCGGCCGTTCGACCGGTTGGAGACAGTATTGGTCTGTTTGTCCGGCATACCTTTGGCCGGATATTGTCGGAGTCATTGTCGGAGACGTCTGTTCGTCCGATGGGTAAATCGGACGTCGGTTGGACTGTCCCGAGGACAGGTCGGCGTGTAAGGGTCAGTGGTATATCCCAACAGCCAACAAAGCAAAAGATTACATGTTTGATAAGGAGCAAGAGAAAGCAAGAAAACACTCATTAACGTTAGCATTGAATAATATCGCTTGATTCCTAATGATTTCATGGTAAGGGTGCATAAAAGAGCCATAAGGCGACATATAATTGCATCAGCGCTCCCATAAAGTGCCATTGCCCCACCCATGCCTGAGACACCAGGTGCTGGTGTTACAATCTCCTTGGTAAATTCAGCCCTGATATTCAAAAAGAATAGCTTCATAATAAATAAATAATTGACAATAGAATCTCGATGTGTAAAAAGAATGGAGCATATCGAATACATGTATCATTTACCATACATATGCCTGTTGTATGCCTGAAGAATATGCAAGAAGAGGAAAACCAAAAGCATACTTACGTCCAAGAATGGAGCAGCAACAGACTTGAGAACAGATACAAGAGAGAAATACATTGGAAGGCTCCCTACTTTGTCATCTTTTTCAGATAGAAAACACAAGTGTGATACGCAAGACCATACAACAAAGGAACACAGCAAAGAGTATGTTTTCCCAGTAACAGTCCCCTTAACGCACTAGGGGCATCATGTTCCACATCAGAGTCAGTAAAAGAAGGAAAAGCTATGCTTAAAACACAGATTAGAGAGATAGAGAGAGAGGCAATTCCATCCCTTAGAAGATCAGTAAAATAATTGCTAAAGGTTTAAAATAGCTCTTTATACATTTAACATTGAATGGTTTTAATTACTTAAATCTGCAATAGTCGATCTGTGTTACATAAGATTCAGCAGCAGTAGTAGCAGCAGCAGCAATTAAGGTCCATCAATGGCAATCAGTTGTGGAGCAAAACTCAGCAAAAAGGCCCACAAAGGAACTGACCATGATTTTCAATCAATTTGATGCCAGCAAGCCGACAAATAATGCAACTTTTATTAGCAAAATAAACAAGATAATGCCAATAGGCAAGTAGGAAATTCTATCCTCACTACAACCAAAAGCACTAAGTGCAACAAAAGTATAATAAATAAAGAAAAGCAGGAAATATACTTGAAGAATAATGAACAGCACAAGACTCCTAGAGCACTAAGCTAGAAAGCATATAAAATTGAATCATTCCGCATTATTTTCTGTTTATTACAAATATGGTTTTCAATATAATGATCTTAATATTCAGCTCCATACTGTTTACATCATGACCTCTTCACAAATTGTCACTAAGAATTAATCATCATTATTAGAATATGATGTAAATAACCAGTTAGTCACTCATAGTGATCCAGAGGTCATGATGTAAACAGTAACTGTCCTTCCCACCTATCAAAAACGCAAGCAAGATCAAATTACCAATTACCTGCATGATAGCAATTGAGTACTAAAGTGGATATCATCACGAGCAACATAATAATAACTCCATGCACTGACATCAAAAGAATTGTAAATGAATGTAGAGAATTCCAGCGCATGTGAATCTCTTCAAGAATATGAAAACAGACTCGTAAAAGATAAAGTGCATCGATCTAATAGATTCCTTCGTAAATGTAGAGACTTTCTTTTGGACGGATGAAAATTTGAGAAATTATCAGACCTTTGACTTGCAAAGGTCCCCCAAAATTCTCGACTGAAGTTACCAATTAGCGTCTCTTCATGCAACTGGCAATCCTTTGGATGGCTACATGTAAATAAAATTGAGGGAAAAAAAAAGTGCATAACCGATAACGTATGATTGCTGTGATGTAATTGTTTGATTAAACCCATCCAGACCTAATCTACACTAACACACATCAAATTTGAATTGTTTTACATGTCTTAATTAATCTGAACTCTGATCAAAGATAAACCTTCGATAAAGTGACAGGAATATATTTGATGGTTTGATAAATTAAACTCTATACTATCATTGTGATAATATTTATTTTTAGTCGTTATGACTGATTCATATGCTTCTGATACAACACGTTATAAAAAGATTTCTACGAACTTGATCTCTTATTAATCTGAAAGCTTGTGAGATCCCATCAAGTAGGGATTGGGAAATCAAAACGCTACTCAACAATAGCGAGGAACATCCAGGATTAATTCTTTGTGATTGCAGATAACAAATGATTATAAGTTGATATCAAGTATACTCAGATTAGGGATTGGGAAATCAAAACACTACTCAACAATAGCGAGGAACATTCGGGATTAATTTTTTGTGGTTGCAGATAGCAGATGATTATAAATTGATTCATTTAGCTTGAATAATAATAGCTGAAGATACGATAGTTTCTGCATTCAAAATTAAATTCCTACATACCGGCCTGCCCAACCCAAATAATAAATGCAGCAAAGCCAAGATATAAAGATGGTGATTGGGAGAGTGAGAGAGAAGGCAAGCAAAAAGGGTGCTCGAATTATAAAAATAAAGCATAGGAACAGAAATCTATATACTAAATAAACAATATATCATTTATGATATGCAGAATTATTTTTTACATAATGATGGCTCTTAAAGTTGCTGCACAGCAAAATGAAATGGTACTCACTAATTGTTGCATGTTACAACTCCATGTATAATAAAAAATGTTGATAGAGTAAAATGCCTTACCATGTTGTAGAGAAACAGTACATTAGCCACCATTCTAACGAGAATAAAATTTATCAACACCGTGCTTGTGAACCTTTCTAAAAGTTAGCATCTAAAGATAACTAGTATGAAACTATTTCTTTTCCTCGTCTTTTCCCTCAATAATTTCAAAGAACATGACAATGCAGAATCATGCCATAAGGCGTCTGCTTCAAACCTGAACTTTCATTTGAAGTTCCATCCAAGCCAAATACCTTAACCTGGCTTCCATAAACTGCTCCCTTTTTGTGTTGTGTGGGGGTGAGATCTCCAAAATTTATATAGCCGTAAAACAGTTCCAAACACAGAAACACATGCTCATAATCGAGAACTAGTAAAATAGTCATTACCATAATATGTTCGTTTGAACTTATATGTCCTAAAAACCCATGACGTGAGCGAACGTTGACAGCTAAAAATTCCAATTTAGAATAACATATATTACCAAGAAGATAAATTCCAGGGGCGCACCAGGAAGGCTTCAGATTGAATGCTATGAACAGCAAGTAGCCACTAGTACACCACTCACAACGCCACCGTAGAGAACAAAGTGAAGAAGGTATTCCATATCTGATATCCCCAACGACGCTGTTCGAAGAAGAAGAAGCAAAGACAAACCACAAAATAGAACCACATCAAGAAACAAAGGATGGCAATAAGGCTTAAACAAATGCTCACCACGTGCACAAATGCCTCCGCCGCCGCGCCCCCCGGGAGAAATCCACAAAAAACCCCTCGGAACCCCTAGGCAACGATATTCAGCCAGAGTCCAATTTTTTCATTAATTTCTACCATCGTAGCTCCATAGACCCGACAAACAAGCTCTTGTTATCAAAGAAGACAACATCAGGGACCCCGCTTGTCCCTTCTTACCCTTTATTCCTTCAACCATCTTAGGCTTACGTACGCTACTCGATCTCGTACACGCACATAACTTGAGCTACCAAACAAGGAACTAAGCGGTCGAGATGATCAAAGCAGCCCCACTGACGCAAATATTCAAACACATAAGAAAGCTTTTTCTGGGGCAAAAGCGTCATCCAGAAAATAAACGTAATTAGAATCGCATCAAATTAAAGCAAAATAAAATTATTTAGCCAAAAAAAAAAGGAAAGAAAGAAAGCCCGGAGATACAAAACCATTCTAAACGAAAATCCGTTTTCCATCATGACTAAATGACGAAGCGAATATATTACATTCGAACAAACCAGATACGCTCCATCAAAAGGTTATAAACATGGGTATTAGAAGAAGAAAGATCAAAAACGTAAAACCTAGACTCTTAAATTGCGCCACAAGGAGGCGAAAAACCCTCGGACGGATCAAGAACTGGTGAACTTGGTGACGGCCTTGGTGCCCTCAGAGACGGCATGCTTGGCAAGCTCACCGGGAAGCACGAGGCGAACGGACGTCTGTATCTCCCGGGAGGTGATCGTTGGTTTCTTGTTGTAGCGGGCGAGCCTAGAAGCCTCCTGGGCGAACTTCTCGAAGATGTCGTTGATGAAGGAGTTCATAATGCTCATGGCCTTGCTCGAGATCCCGATGTCCGGATGGACCTGCTTCAACACCTTAAAGATGTAGATCTTGTAGGTCTCGCTCCCCTTCTTCGCCTTCTTCTTCTTCTTCTCGCCCACGCCACCTTCTTTGCTCGGGAGACGCTTCTCCGCCCTGGGCTTCTTCTCGGCTGGGGACTTCTCCGCCGCCGCCTTCTTCTCCTCCTCCGCCGATTTGTCGGAGGCCGGCTTCTTCTCCGCGAGCTTCTTCTCCCCCCTGGGCGCCATCGGAAACCGTAATCGAGATGGAGATAGAAACGCAGAGGAAGAAGAGACTTCGGGGACTTGGAAGGTTTGGAAAGAGGGAGGAGACGGGAGGCTTCGCAGGCGGGAGATGGAAGTGAGTTGGTGGAGTATATATAGGCAAAAGTGGTGGACGGGTATTGGACGATGGGTTGTGGTGCGGATCCATGAGCTGGTAGCCCTTATGTCCGTTGATTTTCCGGGAAGGAGGTGAGCGGCATTGAACGGCTGAGATGCGACCGAATCGCTCCGGCGGGCGGATCGATCCTGCCAACGGCGCCGAAAAGGCTTGTTGTGCGTGAAAACGGACAGCGGCCTGATTTAAGTTCTCGAATGGATATAGAATATACAACCAAATGAAACGTACAAAAAGAGGAGGAGGAAACCAGCATATCCTAAACGGCGCGCAGGTACGTACAAAAATTCATGACGTCAGTTTACACCAGATTCTGAACGGCGATGGAAAAAGCACATCCTCGTACTTATATAGTTAGCGTTTGGTGATCCTAATAAGATCACCGCATAATTTAAGATCATTTATAACCTGAATTCTATGATATTATAGTCATTAATGATCTAAAATTATTATATTCTATGGATCATAATTCGATGGTTAAAATTTTAAGTATGTATGGATAATTATTTAATATTTTTAAAATATAAATTATTAATTATATTATATCAAAATTATCTATAATATATTTATAAAATATATTATTAATCATATATAATATAAAATTTTGCTAGATGCTTCAAAAGATATTTTAATTATTTTATTTTGTATCTACTTCTGATCGTTGGATTAAATATCGATTACTCGAATTTTAGTTCAGTGGACTGCTAATGTGCGTGATTGATGCGGTAATATTTCAAAAATTTAAATTATTTCATGTCATAATTAAAGTGAGCTTATTTTTCAAAAAAAATTTATTTTTTCTGAGCCATTGGAGGAAGGAGGTGGCTAGTGTCTGTGGGCTATGGAGGGGAAGCGTGGAGGAGCCACGGGCGTCGGGGTGGGGCAGTGATGGCACGAAGAAGCTGCAGATCGTAGAGGGGTGGGGCGTGGTATAGAAGCAACTGGCACCGAGGGCGAGGGGGTGGGGAAATCGCGAACACCACCGAAGGGAGCAGGGGCGGGTGGGAACCACGGGTGCTCGTAGGAGAGGCGAGGTGGAGGGTGCAGAAGCAACCGATGTCGGGGGTGGGTGGTTCGTGTGGGGAGGAACAGGAATGCGGGCGCCTGCAAGGGAACATGGGGGGTTATGGAGCAAGGATAGAGGACCGACGGGCACCGAGGGCAGAGGGGAGGAGACTACAGGCGGACAGGGGCGTAGACTAACTATAAATGGGAACGGGTGCAGAGAAGTCGTTGATGGAGGGAGATAGAAGAGCCACGGGCAGAAGGCCAAAGGGGAGGAGCCGCGGGTGGAGGATTGCTCGAAGCAGCCGTAGTGGCATCGGAAAGAGAGGGTGAGCACAGAGATACAGAGGGAGGTGGACTGATGGAGGAGCCGCGAGGAAGGCAGAAGAAAGAAATAATAAAAATAATAATAATAATAATAATAATAATAATAATAATAATATATTATTTTTTAAAAAAATAATAAAATATATAAAATTATAATGTATAATACTTACAATATCTTTTATTAAAAAATATTATAAAGAAGCACGGTAGCAAAATCATATAATATATTATAAGTAAAAATATTATTATATTATTAATAATTAATAATTAATAAATTCTATAAAATTATATTTATTAGTTCTATAAATTATTAATCCTATAAAAATATATTAATTATTATTATAGA
>KE505898.1:140328-152620 GCA_000441515.1 Elaeis oleifera | reverse complement strand
ATTTGGATCTTCGGAGGAGAATCTCTTTGGCTTTCACTGCTCTTCCCTTTTTCTTCTTTTCAAAATGTGAGGAAAACTGAGAGCTTTGATCGGACGAAATGATTAGAGGAGAAAGAAGGAGAGAGAAAGAGGAGGAAGGGGAGGAGGAGAAACAGATGAAAGGAAGGGGAGGAAAGAAAGGAGAGAAGGAAGGAAATGGGAGAAAGAGGGAGACTGGCCATGGAGGAGGAGGGAAAAGAAGGAGATAGATATTTTATCATTTTAGAAATTTTATTAATGGAGATAGATAGCTGGACTATATCCGAATATATCGATAACTAGAATGACTAGTTTGACACTTTTTAAAGTACAAGAGATGTAAGTAAAATTAAACTAAAGTAGAGGAGATGTTCCTGTAATTTATCCAAAATCATATGCTAAAGTTTTTGAAAGTGACAAAGTCAGAGTGTTAGAAAATACGGTGGTTTCATGCATATAGTTTAAAATTTTAATATAAATAAATTTATATATACAGCGGAAGTAAATTAAATTAAAATATTTTTAATTTAAATTCACACACCAAATCAGATCTAAAAATCACGTGCTGGATCTTTGTACGAACATGTCACCATCATCAGAAATCTAAAAACAAATACAAAATAAATTAAAAAAAATGAAGATCTAATCTCCATACTTTCGGATCCTGCGGCAGATGTCTAGGATTCAAGTCTTAGCCGCGAAAGCATCTGACCTTTGCTAGTATCCACATAAAGATGTCCGATTGGAGCACCAAGGCCACCAATGTGCCAGCACCTCATAGGTCTCGCTCCTCAATTTTGAATCTGAATCCTCTTCTAGAACTCGAAGAAGATGAATGCTGCACAAATCCTTTCATACTGATCCGACAGGATCTGAATCGGACCATCAAGAAGAGAAGAAGAACCTTTCTTTTCTCTTCCTCTCTCTCTAATTTCTCTTCTTTAAATCTAATCTCATCAGATTATGGGGTGTGGAGGTGAAGGAAGAAGGAAGGGTGGCATTAAGAAGAAGTCCCACGGCAAGAAAGGAAACCACCCTTAATATTGGCACACGCCTCCCTTCTTTCTTCACTTTTGTCGCACAAAAATTAGGTCCAATGCCCTTCCTTTTCAAACATTATCCCTTTCTTAGTTTGAATTAAATTCAAATGAAAAGAGAGACTAAGATAAGGAAGGATGACACATAGAGGAGGGGCGCCAACTTTTCTTTCACGCATCCAAATGTGCGTCCCTTCTTTTCTTAATTTTTTATCGCACAAAAAATTAATTTCTATGCCACATCTAATAAAAATTTGATCATATTTTGAATCAAATTCAAATAGAAAATAAATCTAAAAGAGAGAGATTCTCAGATAAGATGGGGCACCAACTATTGGTGCCCCTCCCTTTCACGCATGCAAGAAGCAAAGGGGGCGCATCTTCATGCGCACCCTCCCTCCTTTCTACATGAGATTTGGAGAGAGAAGCCCAATAAAAGTGGACTTTATGGGTTAGGTTTAATCTGATTCCTATTTGGTCCCAATCAGATTCAAATTGAGCCTTAATCGAATCAAATTCGAAAGGCTATCAAATCTGATCCAATCAAGATTGAAATCTAAATCTGATTTGAATAATTAAACATAATTAGTATTAAATTAAATCAAATTTGATTAAATTAAATCTAATTTAAATTAATTGAAACTTGATCCATAATTTAATCAGCCTCAATTAAATTATAATATTTATAATTAAGTCTTTGCGCTAATAATTAGCAGCTGCCAAAACTGTAACACTTATAAATTAACAGTTTTCAAAATTCAAACTATCAATCTGATTGATAATTCGAATATGATCTAAATTATTAATTAAATCATGTTTCTTTTGTGTGTAACCCCTCAGATTCTATTCTGTCTGGTAGTGAGATATACCATGATCTTTATCACAGTATCATCGAAACTCCTTTCGATGGGCTGAAATGATTCCAACTCATCTCAATAAAGATCGTTGATCTGAAAATAATCCTAATAAATTCTCACGATCCACCAGTGATACCTAACAGCATGTAGTGGCAACCTAGCAAAATAAAAAGATGAACCCTTAGGTGCAGTTACCGTATGATATAATCTCTCTATCATGAGTTCTGACTAGATGGATGTCATGGAGAACTCATCAAACTCCACCATCAGTCATATGGTAGATTGACTCGACTCGAGTTTATTTGTAAATCTCGTGGATTCTTTTCAGTATTCACACTTGCTTTGATCAGAGATTTCTAAACTCAGTCTTGCGAATCGCGTAGGACTACTCTTTTCTATCAAGATCGATAGATTTTATCTAGATGTATCCTACTTTAAACAGCAAATTTGAACCTACAATAGCCAACATACACAGCAAGAATTCGAATAGCTAGGGATCAAAGAAACGTGTAGTCAAACTAAGTAGCCTTACTACGAATAGCCAACACACCACAGATCAAAGGATCAGTCATACCACTGCAGCATCAAAAAAATCACTGATGAGTGAGTAGACATCCAAGTAGTTTCTCATGTTGGTCATGCTCAGTGCAAGTTGTTCTTTAACAACCACCTACATTCTCACCCAATGTCTCCATACTGCAGACTCGAAATCCATCTGCCTAGAAAGGAGGTGATCCATGCATCGATCTTAAATGGATTGATCACTGTCCTCTGTGATGATCCTACAATTAGAAGTTTTTAAAAATTAACCACTAGTGATGTATATATCAAATTCTCAATACTTTGAGAATATATAAATTATCTTTATTAATTTTTAAGATAAAATTATGGACACATACAATATGATTGGTAATAAAATTTTTTCGATAAGTACAAAAATATGCCCTAGAAAAATGTATGCATCAGTCAAGATTGACTTTTAGGATACTCATTTAATAAACTCTCGCTTATACTAAAGCCAATCTGCCACATACCTGAGCCTTATTTTCTGAAGACAGACTTTGGTCTTTAGCTGACTAAATGAATTGGACCTACCACATTCTATGTAGAGTCTACTCTCTATACCTCTATGTATTTCTACTTAAGACAATCGCATATATCCCTGCTCTATGTGCTTGGATTTCTGATGAAACATTGGCTCTTTAGCGAGAGCTATGGGATATTTTTTGTAGTATAGTATCATAGCATCCGATGGTATGACATCCATTCTACAACTATCATAAGAATCAGAATGCATCTTGCATATCTACAGCACCTTCAGCTTCTATTGATCAGTTTTGGAACCCTTCCAACATACCGATCCATTTATAACTCAAGAATGCATATTGATATAGACATTCTACCATTAGTATATCCTTTTACTCTTAACTCTAACATTTCTCTAAAGATCAAAATAAATCCTTAGTGCTTCTCACATACTTAGGGATATTTTTATAGTAATCCAATGCTCTCAATCTGGATTTGATAAATATCTGCTCGTAACTCTCACAGTAAGATATATAAAATTGAGTACATAGCATGGCATACACCTATGCCCAACAAAAAATAGATCCCACTTGAAGGTTTCTATGCGGAACTCTTTCAGCACCTCTTCTATGTACTTATCTATGAAAAATCAAATATCCTTTAAGATCTATCTCTATAAATCTTTATTCTCAGAATATAGAACGTTTGCACTAGATCTTTAATGAAAATTCTATATGCAACTATATCATAATTGATGTCAATATGGGATCCTCCCACTGATCTTCATGTAAACACATGATTCCTCCTCATTTTTAATGAAATCAAATAATTTGATCACATCATTCTGAGATGTCTACTTAAATCCATGAATAGATCTTCACAGTATAATCACCATCATCGAAATAAATTCATATGTCACTGTATATATAGATACCTTTCAAAATATTCATTCAGTAGAACTATCCACATATCAATTTCTCAGGATCGATATCCAACATCATCTCATTGTAGGTTTTGAGATCATCTCTATATTCTCAATCTCTCTTAAGAAACACTTTCTCTTAATCCTCTATAAGAATACTAAGTACCTTTCAAAAGGATTAAAGATCCTACTAGATCTACGAGATGGAGGAGGTACTACTTATACTGGCTCATTATAAAAAGTTCTACCAGTCCTATGACTCGTTGTTTTTTAGAGACTCTCTCTTTAAGTTCATCCTCCCACTGTTTCTAAGAAAATAGTATGCTTGATCATAATCATATTGTGAACCACTGAAAAGAGTAAGTGACATCCCAAACCTTTTAGGATATCCCATAAACAAGCTCTCAAGACCTATCCTTTAACTTGTCCACCATACCATATCTTATATGGTGTAGTGGAATCAACTTTAGAAGAAAACTAATTTAAATTTCAAAAATTGAAGCTTGTTCCTAAAGAAACAAAGGTTAAATCAGTGAAGTTCATAATAGATCGGACCATATCTCATACAGTGCCATTCCTCCTCACAGATACCCCATTGAGTTAAGATGTACTAGGAGGATTCTATTATGAAACTATATCATTTTTTTGAGATAATCATGAAATTTTTATTTGCTATTGCATCTTCGATCTAATCGAAGTATCTTTAGAGTTTTTTCGATTTATTTTCTACTTCATATCTGAATTTCTTGAACCTTTCAAAGGTTTTAGATTTATATCTCATATACGTACCTATACCATGACTGATCATAGATAAAGATAATGAAGTAGAGATAATCTTTCTCATCTAGCTCATCAAATGGACCGCACACATCAAATATGTACAAAGATAAGTATCATAGCGGTCCTATTCTTTGTCCCATAAAGAATAGTATGATCATTAATCCTCAAAAAGATGATTCACAGACTAAATATGACTCAACAGTCAATGAGCCCAAAAGCTCATATTTCTTTGGTCAATAAATCATTTCTTCTTATATATAACCTAGCCTAAGGAACCACCTATATACTTCAATTTTATTAATTTTAGATCTCTTTGATCCAATGGCATTTACTGTTTGTTCAAATAAGTTCACATATGCATCAACATGTAAATGTTAGAGAACTAAATTCAAAACGATAATCATCGAGGTTAGGTGCCTACAGCCACAGTGTAACTTTTGCCCCATCGCCAACTTAAAGAGTCACTTTATCTTTTCTCAGCTCTCTTCCTTCTCTTAGACCCTATATTAAAGTGCATAACATGCACTAGAGTCTAATACTCAATTGGAAGAAGAAATATCGTAAGATCAAATTTGAGTAATTTCGACATACCTTCTAAAGGTATATTCATATTTCTTCAAGCTTTTAGGTATGTACCTCTGAACTTTTTAAGATCTTTTAGTTATTAGCATATTGACCAATTCAGTTAAGGTACTATATTGATTTATTCATATAATAGTTTCATAAATTAACCATATGAATCAGGGATAGCAAGGTCAAATCCACTAGCAATTTTTTGTGCATGGTCATATCGAGCTTTTCAAGCTTTATAATATTCTTGATCATTGTCAAACAATGATCATGGACAAACTGTCCATCACATATCTCATGCGCTGTCTGACTCTGATCATCTCACAATTGTTACAGATGAATCAGCATGTCGTTGGCAGTCTACATGTCCTTATGCACACATTGAAGTTCATCAACCATATACTTCAATTCATAGCACCTAACTTAATTGTCAATATTCAACTATTTATCGAGTATATCTTGTTGACTATGGATGGGACAAACTGATGACATAAGATTAATCTGATCAAGAATATGGCTTAATTTTTAAAAATTAAGAACTATTCTTAGGTTTTTGAGTCAGAATATGTAATTAATTTGGTTAAGTGATTGATATCTAAGATTTAAGCTAGAGGATTGAAAGCTGATAGAATTAACCACAGAGAGTAAAGATTTAATTAGATAATTGTACTTGTAAAAGTTTATTCTAGGAACTTTGAAAATAAACAAAAGCTTCCACTAATTTTTTGAATCTCTCACTCTTTGGATGGAGAAATGAAAATCCTAATGCAACAATTAGGCTTCTGGTGGGTACTGCGATCCTATCGATGTACGGTATCTTATCTAACAGTTATTGGTGATACGTACACTAATGCGTGGATAACTCTTTATTTAGATGCTTCTTCAAGCATGTTGCAGTAATTTGATCTCTAAATCCTGTGGCTTCACCAAACAGTTATTGGTATATTTCTTAGTTAAGCCCAATCCACCATTCATGAGCGCAAATCCGTCATTGAATTCTTCACCTAACAGTTATTGAGTCCAACCCCATCTTTATCCTAAGGCATCAATGTCAATAGCATGGTTGTGCCTTGTCGATGCAACCGAACCACTGTAATCAGTCGAGAACGATCAATGTCGGAAAAGACATCCGCATCTCTACAACGATGGAAGATCAATAAACTTAATATTTAGTGAAGAGATTTAGGTTCAGCTTTCTTCTGATAGCCATATACATCTGATGTAGATGACTAATCTAGTTTAGGTCAGTACATCATCTCATATCTGACCAACCTAGTCGACATGGGTGAACTCGAGCCAACAAGTAACCTAATACAAAATATAATCTTTCAAAATAGTCAGATAAGTGAAGATGAGTGGGGGTCGCTCCGTTGCTTTCCTTAGATACCAATGAATTGATCAGATCAGACCACAAAATCAATTAAAGAATCACCATCTAAGACTTATCTTAGACATCAAATTGGTTGATTAAAATCGATCAGGTTAACTCATAGATCTGGGCTCGAACCACTGAGCCAAATTTAGTCTTGATTTAATCAATTCACATCACATGTGAATCAATTTGACCAACTATAACTAAAATCAATTTTGAGCCCTTTTGACCTAATCCCAACCAACTTTTGATTAGGTTTGATCAACTGCTCAAAATTAGAAAGGGTTCTAGCCTGATCTAATCAATGATCCTACTTGCAGTTTAGTCTCTAGACCTAATTTGTTCAACCCATATCCGAAGCCCATATTTTATGCATTGAAATTTAGATCTTAAATTTATAATTTTAGATCTTATAATTTCAAATCTTAATTCTCAATTAAGTGTATTATGTACATGAGTTTAAGTTTAGATCTCGAAATAATTTCTGACCTAAACTATTTGTATTGTATCTCATACAATTTTACTGTTTGTAGAATCGAGTCGACTTGTCTTGGTACTCGAGTCGACTCGTCACAGTGAGACGACTCAATACTGAGACAAATAGAAACCTGTAGATCCAGTCTGTACTATTGAGTCGGCTCATCAGTAAATAAGCCAACCCATCAAGATTTCGAGTTGACTCTAACAAAATAAGTTGACTCGCCAAGCACTCAAGTTGACCCGAACAAGAATCGAGTCGACTCCACAAGCGTGTCAGTCACAGTTTCATGATTTTATGTAAACATAATCTAAAGTTTGGATCTAGAATTTTACAAAATTAAGTTTCAGATCATGTGTCAAAAATTATATATCATATATATCATTTACTGTTCTAAAACACATATCTTTAATATATGCATAAATAGATCTAAATCTAAAATATGTATCTCATACAATTTCTTGTTCGTTGTTCATCGTCATAGGAAACATCACAATTGGTACTCCTACACATTATAAGAGAACCCATCGAATAGACAAGAGAAGGACTTTAATCCCTTCTTCCTCTTATAACCGGATGGCCATGGTGATTATCCTAATTCAATTACTAAGCTATTAAAAGGTTAATCTAACATATCACATATGTAATCAATTAAAATTCAGATCTAATTATCTTTCACATGTTAGACATATGAACAATAATTTAAATCTATGCATATAAGTATATGTCGCATATATGAAATAATTTCAGCAATTATACTAGATCTAAATTAAATCCTAATTAATGTATTCAGATCTGAAACTAATTTGAGATCTGAATTACACATGATCTATTTTAGATGTGAAATAATTCTGTAATCACATTACAATATGTAAAAATTTTAGATTTATCATTAATTAATATTCTACATCATTCTAGGATAACCTTTCAGCATAACAGAATTATGCCAGGGTAACCTTAATTTAGAATGATGTTTAGCATCTAACTAATTTTTAGATCTAATTTCTACAAATCAAATTTCAAATCTGAGGGTTTTATGTTCATATCAGAATCTGGCTTTGATACTATTATTAGAAAATGCGATGGTTTCATGCGTGTAGTTTCAAATTTTTAACATAAAACAGATTTATATATGCAGCGAAAGTAAATTAAATTAAAATATTTTTAATTTAAATTCATGCATCAATTAAATTTGAAAATCATGCACTGGATCTTCATACGAACATGTCACCATCATCTAAAACCTGAAAACAAACACAAAATGCATCAGAAAAAAATCGGAGATCTAATCTTCATACCTTCGGATCCTGCAAATGTCCTGGATTTGAGTTTTAGTCGCGCAAGCATCCGACCTTTGTTGATATCCACATAGAGATGTCTGATCAAAGCATCGAGACCATCGATGTGCTAGCATCTTGTAGGCCTCGTTCCTCAGCTTTGGATCTGAATCTTCTTTCAGAACTCGAAGAAGATGAATGCTGTGCAAACTCTTTCATGCAGATTTGACGGGATCTGAATCGAAGCATCAAGAAGAGAAGAAAAACTTTTCTTCTTCTCTTTCTTTCTCTAATTTCTCTCTCTTAGATCTAATCTCATCAGATTATGGGGTGTGGAGGTGAAGGAAGAAGGAAGGGAGGCATTAAGAAGAAGTCCCACGGCAAGAAAGAAAACCACCCTTGATATTGGCGCACGCCTCCCTTCTTTCTTGATTTTTATTGCACAAAAATCAGGTCCAACACCCTTCCTTTTTAGGCATTATCCTTTTCTTAGTTTGAATCAAATTCAAATAGAAAGAGAGACCAAGATAAGGAAGAGTGACACATAGAGGAGGGGCGCCAACTATTAGCGCCCCTTTTCTTTCACGCATGCAAATGTACGTCCCTTCTTTTCATAATTTTCTATTGCATAAAAAATCAATTTTTTATGTCACATCTAATAAGATTTGATCCTATTTTGAATCAAATTCAAATAGAAATAAATCTAGAGGAGAGAGATTTTTAGATAAGGTGGGGCGCCAATAGCCTTTCACGTGCGCAAGAAGCAAAAGGGGTGCATCTCCATGCGCGCCCTCCCTCCTTTCTATGTGAGATCTGGAGAGAGAAGTCCAGTAAAAGTGGTCTTTAAGGGTTAGGTTTAATCTGATTCTTATTTAGTTTTAATCGGATTCAAATCGAATCTGAATCGAATCAAATTCGAAAGACTGTCAAACCTGATCCAATCAGGATTGAAATTTCAATCTGATTTAGATAATTAAACCTAATTAGCATTAAATTAATTTAAACTTGATTAAATTAAATCTTATTTAAATTAATTAGGACTTGATATATAATTTAATCAGCTCCAATTAAATCACAACACTTGCAATTAAGTCCCTGCACTAACAATTAGCAGCTGTCAAAATTGTAATACTTACAAATTAGCAGTTTTCAAAATTTAAACTATCAATCTGATTGATAATTCGAATATGATCCAAATCATTGATCAGATCATGCTCTTTTTGTGTATGACCTCTTAGATTTTATTCTGTCCGGTAGTGAGACATATCATGATCTCCATCATCGTATCATCGAAACTCCTTTCGATATGCTGAAATAATTTCAACTCATCTCAATAAGGATCGTGGATCCGAAAACAATCCTTATGAGTTCTCACGATCCATCAGTGACGTCTAGCAGCATGTAGTGACAATCCAATAGAACAAAAAGATGAATTTCTTGTTGCAGTTACTGTATGATACAATTTCTCTATCGTGAGTCCAAACTAAATGAAGGTTACGGAGAACTCGTCAAACCCCATCGTAAGTCATATGTCAGATTGGCTCAACTCGAGTTCATTAGTGAATCTTGTGAAAACTCTTTTCAGTATTCACATTTGCTCTTGTCAGAGACTTTCTGAACTTAGTCTTGTGAATCACATAGGACTATTCTTTTCTATCAAGATCGATAGATTCCATCTAGATATATTCTACTTCAAATAGCGAATCTGAACCTACAATAGCCAACATATACAGCAAAGATCCGAATGGCTAGGGACCAAGAGAACGTGCAGTCAAATTAAGTAGCTTTGCTGCAAATAGCCATATATTGCAGGTTAAAAGATCAGTCATATCACTGCAGTATCGAAAAAATCACTGACGAGTGAGTTGATATCCAAATGATTTCTCATATTGGTCACGTTCAGTACAAGTTATTCTCTAACAACCACCTACACTCTCATCCTAGTGTCCCCACCCTATAGACTCGAGATCGATCTGCCTAGAAGGGATGTGATCCGTGCATCGATCTTAAATGGATTGATCATTGTCTTCCATGACGATCCTACGATCGGGAGCTTTTAGAATTAACCATTAATGATGTATGTCTCAAATTCTCAACACCTTGAGAATATACAAATTATTTTGTTAATTTCTAAGACAAATCATAGACACATATAACATGATGGGTAATAAAATTTTCGACAAGTACAAAATATGCTATAAAGAAATATATGCATTAGTTAAGATTGACTTCTAAAATACTCACCTAACAGAATACCATTATATCAAGGTCTCCCATTTTCTCCTTTGTATCATGCCCACCAGACATCCACCACCATACCTCCCTCATCAAACCCATCCCACCATGGTCATGGCTCCCACTCTTTTTGGTGGCGGAGCAGCCTACCAACATCTTTTAAACCCTTTAGAAAAGGGTTGTGTTTTCGCTGTGGAGCTTCAGAACCAAAATGTCGAAACCCCGTCGGGTGTTTTAAGTGCCGATGTTTTGGTCACTCCTCCCGCATCTGCAAAGGCCTTGAAACCTCTTCTCCTGCAACCATGCAACGCCAAGCCTCAGAAGCCTTCCCACTTCTTCCAACCATCATGCATCCTCGAAGGTGTTTCTTCCTATTTCTAGAGAAATGGAGGGAATCACCAGCTTCTTGGAACGAGCAGCACACGTTGAAGTTTTAGGCCGAATGATCAAGACGGACGATGTGGCCACAACACTAGCTCACGAGGCCACAAGAGGTGGATCTTTGACCGCTAGACAAATCACGTCGAGGGAGTTTATTGTTTTTTGCCCAGATAACCACACTGTCCAAGCTCTTGTGGCTGAAGGCAATATGCAAGGAGATGGGTTTCCCTTACAGTGAAGCATTGGAACCCATTTAGAGGTGGAGTCCATTACAACCTCTGCTTCAAGGTCTACGCCACTATCAAAGACCTCCCTTTATTTTGTTGGACCGAGGAGGCAGTGGCTACTATAATCTCTGGGTTCGGATTGCCCCACAAAGTCAGTCGCCCCAGCCTTCAGTGGGAGGATTTGACGGGCATCGACATCGTATTCTTTTCTGAAGCTCCAGGAAACATTCAGAGACGGTGCAAGTAAAAGTGGGTTCTTTCACATTCGCTGTTAAAATACTGATTAATTTTGTTTGTGAACAGGATCCCTCACCTGATAGTTCTTTCTCGTCACAAAGATATCAAAGAGATGGCAAAGGAGGCAATTGGGATTTTTGGAATGGTCCATCGGGTCATTCTCCGGCCAATAGATCCTGGAGACACCTCCTAAGCTCAGAAGACAGTGAATCCTCAGGCCGACGAAGCCCAGGGAGAGGAGGTCATCATAGATCAACTCAAATTGATAGCTCAGACTCTGAAGGGCTGGTTCACATGGCAATAGAACCAGCTCCACCCAAGGATTCGTTAGAAGCATGCATGGGAAACCAATCAGCCCCATACACGTTCCAAGCTCAAGAAATGACTATGGTCCAACTCACTCTAGATTCACTCCTTGTGCCATCAATGCTCTTATCTTTCTTTGCTCTCTTTAGGAGTATTTCTAATGATGTGGAATTTCAAATTTTAAATTTTAAATTTTGCGGAAGGCTCAACCCCAACAGCTTGTTTTTGAAAAGACTGTTTTTGTCATTCAATACCCTGCTGCATCCTACCATGTTGATGGCCGCTTAAAGCTGCTAATTTCGTTCAGTGTTTTCTAATCTACTATCTGCGCTTAGAGCCCAGAATCCGGAGAGAGAAAGGTGCACCAGTGCAAATCCTAAGAAGCCGACAACTCAAATCCCTTCTAGAGAAAAATATGACCACCTCTCAAAAAGGCATCAACCCACAACAACACCTAGAATGAGAGAGTACTTTACCTATTTAATATAAAAAAAAATTATTACAAAATAATATAACTTTAACTTATTACCAAATAATGCAAACAGGGTAAAACGCCATTCAAAATAGTA
>KE505897.1:95862-105964 GCA_000441515.1 Elaeis oleifera | reverse complement strand
CAAAAAATGAGCACAACCGTCAACAGACTGACGATTGGCTTTGGGACACTATTCCCAACAATTTAATGGTTGGTTTGTAGCATCATCTATTAAAATAAAATTTATTTATTCTATGATCAAATCATAGTATGAAATTCTATGACCCTTAGACTTGTGTGACAAGTTTAGGATAGATCTTGTGATCTAAATTTTTTATGGAATTACTATCTTGTGCATATGATATGCATGACATACGGTTGTTGCATGTGATGCACGCACCTTAGATGTAGGGCCGACCACCACAAATTAGGTATTGGTCATGGTGGGGTCTCCCATCATGGTTCTTATCCTAAGCATGTGGGCAGTTGAAAATTTGTATCATAGAAAGGATACTTCAAACTCATATTAGGGTTTTTATCGATAGATTTGATGTTGACTACAATTTATTGATCCAATCAGATTTAGATTTATAATTGTAGATTAAATCAGATTTATGATTCTAATTAGATTAGAAATTATGTTCAATTAAAGTTGATTTAATTATCATTGACCTAATTTGATTAGGACTTGAGTTTTAATTGACTGAATTTTATAAACCTAATTTGATTAGGATTTGTTTAAGAATTAGTTAACACAAAAGGTGACATATGATTGATTTATAATTGAAATTAGATCAAGAGTTGAATCTGAATGAAAAACCCTAGATAAATCCTGCACCTATGTTTTAAACTTCTTAATTGACATGTGCATGAATGATGTTACAATTAAAATAATATGGTTATTTATTTTTATACTTTCTATAATTATTATAAATTATATGATGGATGGTTATGAATCAGAAACACCCATGTGATGGATGTATCTGTGAATGTATCGGTGATGACTGATTGTATGAATATATCTACAATGGTTGTATTTTTAAATAGGGGTTGAGTATCCCAGATGTGTTTATATTTTCAGTTGTATCTTTTTGTTCCTACCTTTGTATATTTCCAACTACTGATTGAGACTTTTACATGTTGATGTAAATTAAAGTTAGAAAATTTTATTGTAAATAGATAAAAATTATTCTTATATCTATGAATAAAAAAAAGATAGAGCATTCGTCGAAACCTTCAAGGTGATGAAGACTGGACCATCAGGCAGTTAGAAAGCAAAGTTACATGAAGATCGTCTATGAGATGGTTCTGTCTATTATGTACCGAGGGTTAGACTCGTAATCCGTCATCGTGGCTCAGGTGGATTACACTAGAAAATCCATAACCATCTGATTTATTTTATGTGCTCTTTTATGCTGGCAGTTACATAATATATATATACTGCCTGTAATGGATTTATATGTTATGGATGTGCTTGAGACCAAAGTCCCTCACAAAAAATTATATTAAGTCATAATGGCGAAGTGTTAAGAACACTATCTATGTCTTCCTTTATGCTAAGCCAATATTATATTAGAAACCATAATAGGTTTGTTGTGCAACCATAAGGTTTACTGTGGGACTGACGTGATACTATCTTGATGCATAATGATGCTTATGATATATTTAGCTTATGTTAAATCAATAGAGTATGTCAAATCTGTAGTAAATTTGTTGTACTATCTACAAAGCTTGCTATAGGACTTAATGTGATGTTGACTTGATGATGCTTATGGCATATTTAGATACTACTGTCTTATTGTGCTATCCACAAGTATAGTATTATTCAGATATGATCATATGATAATGAAGGATACGACTTAACTAAAATACTGTAGTTTGTTGTGCAACCACCAAGCTATAAATATTTTAGAGGCAAAGTAATGTTGAAAGTTGCATAAGATGCCATTGGAAAGAGTTTTCTAATCTATGAACTCTTCAAAGTTTTGTTGTGTAACCACAAGACTTTTGAAAGAGAAATTAGGATCTCAATCTCACTAAGAAATCTGACGACAAGATTTTTTATTTTTCATACTAGAAGGCTATGGAATTCACCAAATAAGTGGGAGACACGATTAGATAAAATACCTCATCTATTTGTGCATGTCATCTTGAGTAGTCCCTTTATGCTTTATTCTTATTTTTATATGCATCTTCACTATCACTGTTAATATGTTGATCGTACTAAACTATATAGACTGGTTAAGGGACCTGAGAATAATATTCACTCAAGAGAGAGTCTCCTATTCTTCTGATCTTGATTCAATCAAGGATGATGCTATAAAGGAGGAAAGAACCGCATATAAGATATGGCGTGATGATAGTATGACTGTCAAGTGTATCTTGATTGACTTGATCAAATGATTAGGTCAATTAGGTATTTTTCATGGATGATGAGTTGAGTCAGGATTTGATTCTACAATCACTCTCTGATTTTTCTTTAGTTTATGGATAGCATCTACCAGGGGAAAAAGGTGAAGAATGTCTCCACCAGAGGTACCTATTTCGTTGTAGCAAATGTTGAGTATTGGAAAGAAATTGTGAGAGCTGTCTTGCTAGTGTGAAGTAGTCGAAGGATGGAAAGGTTGCATCTGTTAAAGATTTATATATGATATAGACTAATTTATCATTGAGTACTTTAACTTCACTTCTATAGTATTAGATACCTCCTGCGGTTTTCACTTATGCAAATCATTGCAGGGACTGCAAAGAATATGGAAGCTGAATAAAGATGACCTAATCTTCATTTACTAGACATGGGGATAGGGCAAGCGAGCTATTAGGCCTCAGATATATGGATGTTTAAAGGCTAATAACAACTCCGACCAGAAATGGATACTTCATATGAGATATGGTATGGTCCATAATAAGCTTCATAGGTCTTCTAATCTCATTCTAGGGATATACGCTAAAAACTGCTACATATGTTTTGAATTAAGTACGATCAAAATTTATTGCTAGCACTCCATATGAGATATGAAACTGCTTTACTTACGTGAAAAGAGTTGATGAACATAAATTTTGTGCTAGATCAGATAAGTATAGGTTTGTAGGTTATCCCAACAAAAGTATGTAATATTATTTCTACCATCCTATCGAACAAAAGGTGTTTGTCAGTAGGCTTGCCACTAACAGTGGGAGGATACTTGAACCTAAGAAGTTTAAGACCTATGAACTATCCCACCACAATCTGTGGAGAGTCCATAAGTTGATCCTTGATCAGATATATCCATTGATGAGATACAACCTTGACACACATCTCCTCTTCAAAGGTCAATCAGAGTGTGTAATGTACCACTCAGATATGGATTCATATTGAGAATGACAACGAGCCACACATCATTGAGTATGATGATCCCGTGATCTATTTGGAAGCTATCATGAGTAGTAACTCTAACAGATGGCTTGAAGCCATAAAATTCGATATGGATTTCCTGTATATCAATCAAGTATGGATTTTGGTTGATGCACCTGTGGGTATGACCCAATAAATTGCTAACAGGAATGTCCATCTAGATTTTGGTTGCTATTGCTATATATCAGCTAGATAGATTTGTCTCTAGTGGGAGGGCAAATCTAGTAAGCAAGTATCGAGAAGATGGAATATCCATTTTGATGAGATAGTCAAATTATTTAGCTTTATCAAATTATGGATGAATCGTGTGTGCACAAGAAGACAAGTGAGAGTGTCATTGACTTCTAGATTCTATATGTGGATGATATATTGCATATTAAAAATAATATTCCGATGTTGCAATCGATCAAAATTTGGCTATCATAAAAATTTTTCATAAAAAATTTGGGTAAAGCATCCGATGTACTTGATATAAAGATCTATAGAGATAGTTCTAAGTGGGTGCTAGGCTTGTCCCAGTCTTGGTACATAGATCTCGTGTTGAAGAGGTTCAACATGAATGGGTGTAAAAGAGCTTTACTTATCTATGTACCATGCCTAATGTGGCTTATGACTTGGGCATAACCATCAAGTTTCATGCAGATTTAGGAGAGGATCATCGAAAAACTATGAAAAGATTCTCAAGCACTTAGGAAGTACTAGAAGAGCAGTGAATTGGAAGAGTTCCAAACAAGAATTTGTAGTTGATTCAGTATATTGCTATAAGTGAAGATTGCTAAGAAAAGTCGCTAGATGAAAGAGCTCATCACTGAGTTGGGTGTGGTCTCACATTAAACCCATGCACATCCTAAGGTGCTTTCATCTCATTTATGATGTGATCATAAATTGAGTTGATACAAAGAACTGCATAATGAACCTATTCACTAAGCCTTGACACAGTAGCAATGTGATCGCCACCTTGATAGCATGGGCATCAGATACAGGGGTGATTGACTTTAGTGCAAGTGGGAGATCAAAAAAATAGTATCCCACAAGCCAATCATATGGTTGATGTGAGGGCACTATTCTATATTATCTTCCTACTCATGCACATGACATTGGTTATTTACATTTATGAGGTCTTATATTTCGTCATTTGCTGTAACATATTTTAATTATAATTATGACGAACCCTATATATTAGGATAATGATTTTAGGACCATGATGAGATTATGCCAGTAAGATTTAAAACCTTAATAGTCCAAGTCTAAAATATTTTCAATCATAGGATCATCAAGTCAGAGATCGATAAGACCGATAAGACTGATACATCCTATGTATGCTTGATGGAGAGGATGATTGATCTTACAATCACTTATGTGGTGACACTAATAAAAGATGCAGATACTCGTTAGAGAATGAGTTTACTGAACTAATCCACAGAGAGAACATCTGCTGAAGCCTTATTAGTATATCAAAAGATGGTTCTCCAATGAGAGTGGTGCAAGTGATCCTTAGACCTGAGATCACTATGGTACCTTATGTATATGGTTCTCTACTTTATTTATTCCCTAGTATGACTCTCTGAGACATGTATAGGATATTCTGGGTATGGTAAAGTGTGCATAAAAGTTGTGAGTGGTCAATAAAAAATCAGTCACTCCTTGTAAGAAGAGAGAACATTCTATGTAGTCTCATAGGATGATGACTCAGAGAGTCTCTGACCAGAACAGGGATGAACATTAGAAAGAGTTTCTATTAGTTCATTAATCGAGTCAACATCATCAGATCGAGATATATATAGATAGGTATTTGGGTTTGACATGATTCTATGCCCATGATCTGTCTAGGATGTGGTGTGATCGAAGGATTGAATTGTACGGTAACTAGCCACGAAAGAATAATTTTGGTATTCCATCAAATTTCACATCTTCTAGGTGGTCATGATATGTTGCTAGATATCAATCTTAACTTGTAAATCTCATTTAATTAAAAATTTAATTCAGTAAATTAATTAAAAGGTTCTAGTTAATTGATGGACTTGGATTCAATGTGTCTTGGACCTAATTAGATTAGGTGTATATGAACTTGACCTACTGCTGGCTAGATGTGCAACCCAATGAATCATATACAAAAAGAGAATTGATCTAGGACTTTTGATTAGGTCTTGTCGAACCCAATTGAATAAGGATTTGGTTGAAATCCTATACGGGTTTGAGCCAAACATGCTAGCACGTGTTTAAACCCTAATTCCTAATCTTTTTGAATTCTTATTGACATTGGGCTTTGAATGGTCAAGACCTAAATTTATTGGACTCTTAATCACCTTTGAAATGAGTCCAAGGCTCCTTAAATTGTGGCATCCAAGAGTTGGATGCATGAATAATTTTCCCACACCATTTTATGGGTGGAAGGGTGCCACTTCTTCATTTCTTGTGTGAAAGAGTTTCACACATCTCTTTTAATCCACGCCGTGTGATATTGCACCTTGGATTAATGTGGAAGAATTTATGGCATCGTAATCTCTTCTTATATATCCATTTAAGGAAATCCATATCTCCTAGAATTCTCTTCATGCCTCTTAGGGATTCTCCACATCGAAGAGGCATATCCCTTCTATGCGTGAAAGTGTTTCACGCAATAAAAGAATTTCCACACATTTTTTGTGATGGGTTTGCACCATGCTAATCCCTCATGCCTCTTCTTTCTTTTAAGGAAGAGAGTTTCAGATATTGTGGAGTCTTTTGGTTTTTGGAACAAATCTTCCATGTTTTTTGGCCCACGCATGAAGATGTTCATGCTAAAAATGAAATCATGTCCCTTTGGTCTTTCGCATGAAGGATTTATTTTCAATGCCATGAGATGGCGCCACTTCTTATCTCTTGAGAAGAGATAGGAGTCCATGTTTATTGAGTCTTATCTGATGGCCACACGTCCTTGGTTTTGAAGAGGCTTGGGCGTCCAATAGTTGGACAACATGGAAGGAACTCCATGCTGAACATTAGATGTCTTAGGCATCTGAAAAGAAGTGCGCCCATGAGAGGAGTCCATCATGAGAAGGACTCCTCCATCCTTCATGCTAAAAGGATTTCATACCCCAGATTTTGACACCCAAGAGTTGAGCGGTTGGACGGTGTTTGACACCCTTCATGACTCTTGTTTGAGTCAAGTTATAGATCTATTTTAGGCTGTAAGAAAATAGCTGATGCCAAGGGCTTAAGTGTAGTTCCTAAAGGTCCAAATATTGGATAGCAAAAGGTCCAAATGTTGGACAAGATAAAGTCCAAATGTTGGACAGCAAGTGGGCTAAGAGATATCAGGATTACATATCCAAAAGAGAGAAGAAAGGAGAGAGAAAACATCAAGTGTCGGTGATGCAAGGTAAGGAGTTGCTGCTGATTTTCTTGGAAAGAAATTTCAATGAATCCTGATTGGGGAGAGTTCTATACTGAGATCCATATGGATCACCATTCAAGGGCATTACTTGAGTGCCTTGAGGATACTGACTACCATACTATTCAGATCTTCATTTTTTGGTATGACTTTCTAATCCCTCATTTATATGCTATATAGTTTGTGTTTGATTGAATACATCAAGGTGATTTTGAGTTTGAGGTTTGGATCTTTGTTTCAAATATTGTTGCATGTTAAAAAATTAAATCCATTCCATTGCACATCCGAATCCAAACAGTTGGTGTATAACATAGATGGATGTAGGTATGGAATAACGAATAGCAATCTATCTGAAAGCTTCAATAAGGTGTTGAAGGGGCTCGCTCATTGCCCATTATCACTCTCATTCGTTTTCCTTCGAACGTTTGTCAAAATGGTTTAGCGTCAGATATACAATAGCAGTATGGAGAAGGAAGGCCGGCAGAATATTACAGATAAGATTAGACAAAGTTAAATGGACGCCAACTGAAATCTAGAGAGCATTATGTAGTTAAGCACAATAACCAATTGGTTGTATGAGATTCGATTGAGATGAAGGTATTATGGCCCTGATCAATTTGATTATATATAGATAGTCGACTTAAAGGCACGCACATGCACATATAGGAAGTGGCAGTTACTGCATTATTTGTGCTCTCACTTATTTACTATATGTGCCAGTGAGAATTTAGACTGGAAGCAGTTCGTTGATGATTATTATACTATTACACATTATGAGTAGTCACATACACCTACCTTCCATCCCCTGGAGAGTCATATACTATAGGGATCAGCTTGACCAGCAGTGCGACGATCAGATGGTGTGGGTGCCGTATACATCGAAGATATTTATCACATTGTCCGAGGTATGCCAATTAGATCAGCATGTATGGAGGACATACACATCTCTCATTTGTTTTGACATCGTGGAGATCTATTGTCCGGAGTGTATGATGTGATAATTTGATATGCTTCAGGGCATCTCTCCACCATGTGACACTCATGAGAGTCTCCACAGTTTGGATTGACGAGGGTAGCATCATCATGATTGGGGTAGAGAGCATCAGGAGTATATTGATGCATGGGAGCGGTGGAAAGATTTGATTGTAGATGACCCACTCATACTCCTCATGATGGATTATTATGATTCATATCTGGTGTGGTATAGGAGCATCACTAGGCAATTCATCTCGTCATTCATGAATGAGCGGCCCAAGATGAGGTTCCATCCTTCGGACAGCGTGATGGATATTATGGTAAGTATATTTTGCTTTTGCCCTACTTTGTTACGTTGTTTCAATAATATTTTTTCATACTGATAGTTTCAGAGGATCATGTCACTATACCATCGGATAAAGAGCGACTTCCATTCGATCACTGTTGGGTACAAAGATCGAGCATTGTCGATGTTATGGATGGTCTTATCGACACTGCGCGAGTCATCTTTGAGAATAGATGACTTCACCCTACACCATTGATAGATGATCCGAGTATCTTGTCATATGCCCAGCACACCTCCTATCCTGACTTCTCAGACTTTGATCTCTCTATAGATGATGCATCTATATCATAGAGGATAAGTGAGCCAGGAGACTCATCATACCGACTCGATGAGTAGCACATCGATCGTATGCATGGAAGGACCAGATGTAGTAGTAGACTGAAGGTTTTGCAAGGTAGATATCAGGCACATGTTGATAGGCCGACCACACCAGCACCTCCCTCCCCATTGGTAGATACTATGCTTGAGCCATCACGACAACAGCCAGAGGTGACGAATATTTACGAGAGGCAGACACAGAGGAGGCCTCAGTATCTTGATACATACGCCTCTCGATAGTTATACACTCATATATTTTTTTTGGCTAACAAACTTTATAATGATCAACTATTTTGAATGCATATGCTACAAATTTTTATAAATGTGAATGCACATGTTAGAATTTTACTATCATTATGTTATCATTCAATGACTAATTTGTTCTACCATCATGTATAGCAGCAACAATTGTGGATGCACCCCTGCTGCATTAGAAAATTGTTTCTTAGAGCTAGTCTTGTATTAAAGCAATAAAGAAAATTTCAATAGCAAAGACAGGCATCCACGAAACAACCACATCGGTTCAAAATATTATTCAAAACATTAGTAGCATATCAACAATATGTACAAATTGCCAACAATAAAAACCAAAATAGTAACCATAAAATATAATTTGGATGTTTTCATGACCGTGTATCAATAAGAATAAAAGATATGACAGTTAGATAGCAAAAAAAAAAAAGAAGAAAACTTTCTGTGTTAGGGCAAGTGGATGTTTCATAGTCACCTTATAACAGAGCGACTTATAGAGTCACTTAATGATGGAGCGATTTATGGAAGCATTCTATGATAGGACGACTCATTGTTTTGTCAAAATGTATCCTAAGTTAGCGTGAACAGTGATAAATCAGTATATAAAATCATCTTACGATAGGACGGTTTTATTTGAATAATATTTTCATAATATTTTAAAAATATTATTTTGATAATTTTTAAAAATAATATTATTTTGATAAAAACTCAAATTTTTTATCCATTTATCATTATTTTAAAATAATTTACCAAAATAATGTTACTTAAAAAATATTTACTAAACTACTGCTCGAACGAAAGTCACCCTTTGGTAGTGCGACTTTAGGTGCCAATCTGGACACCTTCCATGCCGTGTGGGAGGATGAGTCAGCAAGTTCATAGTCGCCTTATAGAAGGGCAACTTTCATAATTACCTTTTGCAATGGCGACTATATGAGTCACCCTCCCATAGGGCGACTATGAAAGTCACCCTTCCAGCCACCGACTGTTAAGGAACTTAAGCAAAAAAAAACCACATCCTCCTCCTCACAATCGGTCCCTCTCCTCCCCACAGTCGGTCCCTCTCCTCCCCACTCAGTCCCTCTCCTCCCCACTCCCGACGATGCTCGATCCCCTTCCTCCTCACGACACTTGATCCCCTCCCACACGATCTCTCCCTCTCGGTCCCCTCCTCCTCCCCACACGATCTCTCCCTCTCAGTCCCCCTCCTCTTCGTGTGATCCCCGTCGCTCGATGCCCCTCCTCCTTACGCGATCTCTCCCTCTCGGTCCCCTCTCCTCCCATGTGAACCCACCGCTCCTCTCGGTCTCCGACTCAAACGCCCCATCCCTCCTTTCGGTCCCAACGCAAATATCCTGCCTCAGTCTACTGCAGTCGATCCCCCTTCTCCTCTCTGGCGGCCCTCCCTCCTCTCGATGCGAGAACCTTGGTCCCCTCCTCCTCCCGACGTACCTCCCCGTACTGCCATCGACATTCGTCAGGATTAATTTTTTTAATTTTATGATTTATTTTTATTAAATTATAAATTTATTTTATAATATTTATTTATAATTTTATACGTACATGAGAAAGTAATTTAATGTTTA
>KE505897.1:53115-63604 GCA_000441515.1 Elaeis oleifera | reverse complement strand
CGATGATGTCGATTGATGAGATCACGACAAGTCTCATTATCATACGGAATTGAATCTAACTAGATCACACAAACAAGGGTTAGAGTCTGGATGTCATTAATTGGGCTAGCCTAATTAATTTGGATAAAATCCAATTAGGTTCAAGAAAATCATGCTAGCACATGATTGAGCCTAACTTTCTCCTCGTGTAATCTTTTCTATCTCGATTGAGTCAAATATGATTTGACTCATTCAGAGAACCTTGAGAAGATTTTTCTCAGTCTAAATGAAGCTTGTCTAGCTCAAAAAAGGTTTGTCTTAATTTATGAGATGAATTTAAGACAACACCTGCTAATTCCTGACACCTGCCAATTTCATTTTAGGACATCTGTCAAAAGTTGACATATGGATCTTAAAATGAAGGCCACTTGGGAAGAGCTTATTGGAGGATTTTTGTGGAGCCAAACTACATCAAATTGGGCACCATAATTAGATTATGGCATGAGCCCAATTGGAATAAGTGGGCGTCCCAAGTGGATAAGGTTGGAGAGCCTTAATAAGGTTGGACTCTTTGGCGCCAACTTCTCTTTGACCTTATCCAGTGTTGGCGCCAACTTTGAGATAGAGGCTTGGATGTTTATCTGATGTGATCAGATGACATCAAGCAACCAATCAAAATTTTTTAGAATTTAATGAAATTATTTGATTGGTTGAATGATGTGGCACTGCACAGCATACAGGGTCTATATAAACCCTTCTGCGCCTAGGGTTTTGATGTAAAAGTTGTTTTATGCATTAAACCCAATAGCTGCCACCCCTCCCTCTTCTCCACATCCTCTCTACTCTCCTATCTCCCTCTTCACATCCAAGGAGTTGGACGTTCATCTGGTGCAAGGAAAAGGCGTGGTGACGCCTGGAACAGGAAGGCTGCAGGACATCTTCTACAGGCTGCTGCTCCAACTTCAGAAGGAGTTCTGAAGCACTTCCAAATCAGATAGAGATCTGATTTTTGGAGCATAGATTCACGAGGAGAAGATATTTCAGGTCCTGCCTGAGTGGATACTGATAGAGGTCAGGCGCTTGCGTGGCTACATCAGAACCTCGGACTGTGCTGAGATCATCTACAGGGTAATCAGATTACCCTTGAGGTACTTCTTCTTTCATTATAGTTTTAGATTTAATTTAAATTTTAAATATCAAATAATAAGATTAGATTTAGAGATTTAGATCTAAAATAAATATAGGATAAATTTTAAATTTATTCCGTCTCAGATTTGATGAAATCTGGAAGATCCTACGAGGAAAAGCGGTTCACCCTGAATCTTTACTCCATAATGTTTAAATATATGGATTAAAATCATGGCATAAGGTAGGGATGTCTGTGCTCTACCCACCACTTCTTGCATAGCTTTGATGATCATTCTTGAAAGATTGAGTCGGATGTATTGGACTATATGATACATAATTGCTAAGTCCCTTTTTGTTACAATATCAAATCTTCCTACTCTAGGTTGTATAATCAAGCAAACAATGATATGGAAGAGTCTCATTTTAATATTTAAGTGTCGTCCATAAATTTTACAAAATTGACCATGATCCTCTATCCCAAGAACAGTTTCTATTCTTACACTTCTATCTCCTTTACTGTCCCGTAGGTGACGGTTGGAAGTTTTAAAATTTGTCTTAGTGTTTCATCATCAAAATAAATTTCTTTCCTTTCACTAAAGATGATACGGTATCTTCTTCAAATGAAATATTCTCATAAAATTTTTAATTTCATAAACATTGGGGCTTCAACTATGCAGATGAATTTTCACCCCATAGCTCTAATTAAGTTTGCAATCTTGAATCCTTCTGAATCTAAAAAATTCATATCAATAATACGACCTGAAAGAATATTTTATCACTTACTGGAGTTTTTGGAGGAGGTGATCTCGAAGGAGGAGATGATCTCAAAAGAGGTGATGAAGGTGATGCTTCGCTTGCTCCTCTTCCCCTTTTGCTTTCACTTTTGATAGGTAATCTCGAAGATAAAGCTGGTGTTTCGCTTGCTTCTCTTCCCCTTCTGCTTTCACTTCTACTTTCACTTTTGGTTGCTCTTTGGCATTGGAGAAGACGTATCTTTGGAGCCATAGGTTGGTCGAAGATGGAAAAAGGTTTTGATTTGAGATTTAAGGTGTGAGTGGAGATAGGAGCTAGAAATTTTGAGAGCAACGAAAGGGAAAGGAAAAGAAGATGAAGTCGATATTCAAAACTCAATGCCCTGGGTCCAATAAATATAAAAGCGATGGAACGAACCAATGAATATAGGCACTTACATCGAAACCATGGATTTAGGTGCCTACATCCTGATGTAGGCACCTACATGCGCCTCCTTTCTTTTTCGTGGTAAATTTTCGATCAAGTTCAAATCAGCTCTAACTCAAATCTTCAAATCAGCTCCACCAACTCCTTCTATTTGATCAATCTTGACCAACATCTGCCCAGTTCAAATCTTCAAATCAGCTCCTTCTATTTCATCCAGGTTCAAATCTTGACCAACATCTATCCTGTTGGGTCACGGGTGCCTGTTGGGTCACGGGCATCCGCTCAGGCATACAGACAAGAAGATCCAAAACCCTAGGTACTGTTTGCATGAAACACTGTGACTGGTATGGCAGATGTTGATTCTTCTTTAGGTCGACTCGAGTACTTGGCGAGTCATTGTTGAAGTCTAGACTAGATTAGCTCATTTGCTGATGAATTGACTCAATTGTGCAGGTCTATAGGTCTATAGGTTTGTGTTATGTCGACTCACTGTGACGAGTCGACTTGAGTACCGGGACGAGTCAACTCGATTTTGCAGACAAAAAAATTATAAAAGACTATTAGGCAGATTGATTAGATGATGCATTATTGGCTAACAGCTTATAAGAACCTTATGAAAAAGCATGTTCTGATGAAATTTGAATACAAAGCAAAGCATATTGGACAATCAATGAAACAAGCTGGTTCCAATCGGATGTTGCAACTGAGTGAATTGGATGAATTGAGATGAGAGGTTTATGAAAATTCATGATTTATAAAGGAGAAATAAAAGCCTTTCATGACTTCCTCCCACCGATCTCTGGCCAACATGAAAGTATAACTGATTTAGGTGCCCCTAGTTCAACTATCTTTGTGAAGTTAGTTTTGTGAAGTCAATGGAAGGATTTATAGATCATAATGAGTCCAAGATGATCATTGGAGGCGCCACATGCTTGGTGATCCAAGTTTAAATCAGCTCATTCTAGGATCAAAGTTCAAATCTTAGCTTTTTCTATTTATCTACTTCTTTTCTGTTATAGACAGCACCACGAAGACAAGATTCACTATAATCTAATTGGTCTGTTGGATCACGAGCATCCTAAAACATTTCTGTTAGGTTACGGGTATTCTCAAACACTTCAACAATGATACGAATACATAAAGTCGTCATATGGTAGGGCAATTTTGTGAGTCGTCTGTGGAAGGGTGGCTTTGTGAGTCATCTTTTCATGGGATGGCCCATAAAGTTGTCCTTCCACATCGCGATTTTCTCTTAGCTGACTCATCCCCTCCAACATGACATGAGGGTGGGCTAGATGGTACCTAAAGTCATCTTATTATAGAATGATTTTTTTTCGAATAGTACTTTCATAATATTTTTAAAAATATTATTTTATAAATTATTTAAAATTAATAATAAATTGATAAAAAAAATTTAAAAATCCCAACAATCTAATGACACGGAAATTATTCGTGCCAGTGGACCGTCACTTCTTTATGATTTTTTAAACAGAGGAAAAGGAGCGACGGACCGGAGACGCACTACCCAAAGCACAGAAAATATAAACAACAAAAGAAAAGCGGCCTGCTTCCAGCCACTTCTGCTGCTCCTCTCCACCGTCCCAGCAACTCCTTTACCAGAACCCCTCCTTACACCTATCATTCTCTTTCCAGAATGCGCTCATCCCACAGCCCTAGACCTTACAACCCCCACTCCTTCTTCTCCTTGCGAGCCAGCCCCTCCCTCATCCTCCTCGCCCTCCTCCTCTTCCTCCTCTTCTATTCCCTTCGCCGTCCCACTCCTCCTTCCCGGAATGCCCTTGCCCATTCGCCAACTGCCCCCGCCGCCCTCTTTCTCTCCCTCTCCCCCTCCGCCAACTCCACCATCGCCTCCCACCTCCGCAACCTCACCCTCCGCCCCACCTCGCCGGCACTCCCTCCGCCGCCACCGCCGCCACCTACGTCCTCTCCCGCCTCCGCGGCGCTGGCCTCCGCACCTTCACCCGCGACTACACACCGCTTCTCTCCTACCCCGCCGCCGCCGCCCTCGCCCTCCTCCGCCCTGACGGCGCCCTCCTCAAGCCCCTCTCACTCGCCGAGCCCGCCGATCCCACGGCCGCCGCCGTGCCCCCTACCACGCCTACGCCCTTCCGGCGCCACCCTCGCCCCGCTGTCTACGTGAACTACGGCCGGGAGGAGGACTACCTGGCGCTCGACCGGCTGGGTGTCCGCTTGCGGGGTGTGTGGCGATCGCGCGGCGTGGAGAGGGGTACCGCGGTGGGGTGGTGGCCCGGGCGGCGGAGAGGGGGCCGCGGCGATGCTGATCTTCAGGGACTCCGGTGGCGGTGTGGAGCGGGGATGGTGAGACTGGGCGGGTGGGGACCCGCTGACCCCCGGTTGGGCCACCACTACCTCCGCCGGAGGTGGCAGAGGAGAGAGGCTGGGAGCGGACGACGAGGAGGTCAGGAGGAGGTTCCCCAAGATTCCGTCGATGCCGGTGTCCGCCGCTGTGGCGGTGGAGATCCTTCGGACGCTGGGCGGGCCCAGGGTGCCGCCCAAGTGGAGGAGCGCCCTGTCGCAGGACGAGACGGGGGTCGGCCCGGGCCCACGCTGGTCAACTTCACGTATAAGGTAAGCTTCACATACCTTATAGCGGATAAAACAGTTGTTTTGAGCTGTTGCTGCTCTTCACTTTTGACCACTGGGAAGTCCTCTCTTGTTGGTCTCTGAGCAGCTTGCTCCTATGACTTTGATACATTAGTAGACTGTAGTTCAACGCCTCAAGAAATCATGGGCGTCAAAAAAGGGCGTGGTTTTAGCTCCGTCTGGCTCTTGCATTGGGCCCACAAGAATTAGGACTATCAGAAGCAGTTCTATATGACTTTGGATTGGGATGGTGTAAGCACCAGTTTGATCCACTGGTTGCGAGGGCTGAATTGATGGATCTCTTGGTGTGGTGGACCCCACTAGAGGAGCGGGAGTGAAGCATTGATTAGATCAGCCACTGTGTTTCAGTTTGTGAAAAATTTCTTGCCTTTCTGTGACTACATTATGGGACTCCACATTAGCTTTCTTAATGAAAAAATTTCCTATTCAGATCTTCCTACTGAATTTTTGAATATTTTATTTTATGATTCCCACAGATGTATTTATACTCGAATGGGTTAGCTTTTCTGATTTACCAAAAGAAAAGTTTCTTGCCTCTTTGAATAAGAACAAAATGCTCATGAGTCATAGTGCCATTCATTCATGTTGACATATGAATTCCACGCAGAGACACTTCAAATCTTTTAGGTTTCTTGACGTGTCAACTGCTTGGACACTTGGGCACAACGTGACAGTTTAAAACACATCGACACATCATATAATGAAAGCTGTTGTGACATAGTCATCCCATAGTGGTTCTTGGCACTTGTACCAAACATCGAATTCATCAAACCTTCAAAAATCTTGTCCATTTTATGTGCTTGGAATATCTGATGTTCGTTACTGATTGGATATTATAGGCATACATGCATGCATTCTTAGGCATGAAGTTATCAAGTATGATGTGCTGACATGCTGGCTTCTAGGGTCATATTCTTCTGGAATCTACAACACTTGATAATTTGTGCCATCTACCATAAAAGACTGGTCTCTCGCAGTCTCTATCACAGTGCACATTGTATTTGCATTGTACATTGTTCTAGTACCGTCCACCCACACAGTACTTGGTTCAACCTACACTCTTATACACTAATATTTGGCTACATTTACTTGCAAGTTATTATTTATTATATACACTAATATTTGATAGATAGAAATGAAAAACTGCCTTTGTTTTATGATGTTTCTTGTCTCAAGGAAGATAGAAAGTTGGCAACAATCCAAAATGTTTTTGGTATAATAAGGGGGAATGAAGAGCCTGATCGGTACGTCATCCTTGGCAACCACAGAGATGCATGGACATTTGGTGCTGTAGACCCCAACAGTGGAACAGCTGCCCTCCTTGATGTTGCTCGCCGTTATGGTACTTTGTTGCAATCAGGTTGGAGGCCTCGAAGGACCATTATCCTATGCAGCTGGGATGCAGAGGAGTTTGGAATGGTGAGTAATGCATGTAGCAAAGAGTGGAGCAAGCCGGCATGAGTAAAACCGAGTGCAACTTTAGAAGCAGATCTGTTTTCTATGCAGCCCAGATGCATATAACTCATGTGAATCAAATTTCTTATTGATACAGAGGTAAAATTAGCCCAACTATTAGTGCCATGCGCAAACATAGAAATAGCTTAACCATGCCTTTGAGATTTTGTTCTCCTAGAGTTGGCATGTGTTGCCTTTGAAACAGGTTGGGGTTAATTTTGTGCTTCTGGGAATCATCATTTATGAACGAAAAGTCAGGTCAAATTCAAACTGAACCAAGTCCAGATGCAACAGCTAACTGCTATGTTTGGTGCCAAGATGTTCTTGTTGTTAAATCTTATTAGGTCAATAATTTGTCTGGTTCAGGGATTGTATTTAACATAGCTTCTTGTGTATACGATCTTAGTCATCATGCTATGGAACACAAGTGGTAGAATAAGTTGCAAGTATAAAATTTGCATGATGCAGTTATGAATGCGTGAACACATCCATGCAGCATTATTTGTGCATATATTTATATGATAAAATCAAAATTCAATTGTAAACACTTGCATATATATGCTGAATCATTCTTCTGCAAGCACACACTGAACATCCAAGTTTTGAGATAATCGAGTTGGACTAAGGTGCTAGATTAAGCTTCTGGTCCAGAAGGCTCGAGTTCCACTAGCACTGCAGCTTGTTCTTTATCTGGAAGAAGTGTATCTTCATCTGATCATGGTGCTTTTTTCAGATTGGATCAACTGAGTGGGTTGAGCAGAACCTTGGAATTTTGTCTTCGAAAGCTGTTGTCTACTTAAATGTTGATTGTGCGGTTCAAGGGCCTGGCTTTTTTGCTGGTGCAACTCCCCAGTTGGACAAGCTATTAGTTGAAGTCACAAAGGAGGTAACATCGAGATGTAGTACTACTAGCTATTTTGTGTTTTAGTGTGATGTTTCTGAAATGAAGATGATGCTGACTAATTTTCTTGGCAGTATTTTCTAACTCTATCAAAAAAATAAAAGCTAAAGTATATATGAGAAAAAGATACATCTGCAAGCTTTTCATGGCAAGCTGCTGGCTTTTGACTTAATTTTTGTGACATAGCTGGAACTGATAGTTGAATTACCAACCATTTTCTTGATAAAGATCCAAGTGTTTGTACATTGAGAATGAAACTGGTCCTAGTAGTCAATATTTAGTCAATGTTTGTAGTGGCACATAAATCTACTAAGCATATAAGTCTTTCATGTTCTACGATATGAGATTCCAGTGATTTCATTTCTGAAGTGTTGATTTATCATGTGCTTTTTCAGATTAAAGATCCGGATTTGGAGGGCAAAACTGTCTATCACACATGGGTGGCAATGAACAGTGGCATTATTGTAAGATGTTAAGATTTTAAATTTGTCAATTTTCTTCTACTGAAATCAGTTTATTAAACTTTATGCCAGCATTTTATATACTCGATTGAAAATAAATAGAATTCAGGGGAAAATAATAATCAAATGCTTTAATAAGATTTATCTTGTATGCATCTGAATAAAATATAGATTGTTTACTTTTGCTCATGTGTTTGAATAAAGCAGCAATCCGCCAGCATAAACAATTTCTATATAATGCTTGAAATTGAATTGGTATTTTGTGGTGTCATCGAAATCGTGTGGATGTGGCATGAGAATACCTTGGATCCTTTTTTTAAGTATAACTTATTTTTCATTATTTGTTGTTTGAATTTGCACACAGAATATGATTCTTCAAGTAACTTCTGCAGATAGAAAGACTTGCTAGAACTGATTCAGATTTCTCTGCATTTTTGCACCATGCTGGAGTTCCTGTGATAGACTTGTACTATGGGAAAGGTATGTCACTTTATGCATAATGTTAGATGACATTTACGGTAGAAGTGTGGAAATTGCTGTTTCAACCATTCTACCAGGGGTTGAGCTTAAGGAACCAATAAATTGGGGAATATCAAGGATAGCATGTTATTATTACATGCTTAATTTAACTTTGAGGTAGATGCCCTTTGTTCTAAAGAAATTTCTTGTGCATGAATTATGTGTAATTCAGAACACAGGCAGCATTTAGTACAAGCATTTAACTTATTGTATGACAAATATACCTCAAACGGTACCTAGAACTATTTAAGTACTTCAATAGGTAACTGCCAGAACCAAATTGCAGTTATGTGGACTATGAAATTTTTCTATGGAATTCTTCTCTCCACTTAAGTTTGTAAACCTCATACTTGCATGATTGCATGACATGCTGGACTAGGTTTCCCAGTATCTCATTTGTTGATATTGTACATCCCTTGTCATTTACTTGTTAGGTTTCTGAGATATGATATATGTTCCATAATCAATCGAGTGGGATATTTGGAAGGAAAGAATGAATCAGCCAATTAAGAGGAGCATAACTGTTCAGTTTCTTTATCCAATGACATAGGACTCGATAACTTTAAGTGGTGTGAAAGTGGCTTCTTATATATGATATTTTAAAATTTTCTCTGTTATAGTAATGACCAACAGGCCTCATTAAACCCTAAAAGATCATGCTTAAGATTTCACAACGAATTTACCATGATGTTGACTTCGGTGCTGTCTTTAATTCAGCCAGTGGATGAGATGCGCTGGGAAACTTTTTGGCATGATAAAAAGATGTGAAAAAATGAATTACTGAAATCAAGATTTATTAGCATCACTAAAGATGTCATGTTGAATGGCCAAAACCAATGGAAACCAATCAGCTGACAGATTTCTTGTTTGCCATTCTCTTTTGTTCCAAGATGTTGCCTTCATTCTTTCCCCTTCAACACTCCTTCCTTTCATTCTTTCGATATGCAATACATTACATCTCTCTAAAAATAGAAAAATATTCTTATATCAACTTTTCGAGGTAAAGTGGGACTTAAAATTTGGCCTCTTACACATAAATGTGGTTCAAGTGGTAGTGGCTGAATAGTAGCAATCAATTTTGTAGAATTTCCTAAATACGTTGACTGCATGCACATTGAACATAGCATATGCATGAGGCATGCCAATATCCTATTAGCAATTTATGTTTTCAGAGTTGACAATCCAATAATGTGCAAAAATTTTGCTAATTGATAATACCTGCATGCTTAGGATTTCTAGGGCTAATATCCATTTCACAGAGTCATGGATAGATATTAGGACTTTTTTTACCATTATTTTTCATTGACTCTTCTGTCATATGGTTTCTCTTGCTTCTCTTTACTGCTTCTCATTTATTTATTAAGGGCTTGTTTGGATGCTCTTCTAGCTTCTATATGATATCTACCATGTGAAAGGGAAAGCACTAAGGCCTGCAAAATTGATATTGGGAACCATATTGATACGTTTCTGGTTCAGTATTGCATGGTCGGTATCAGGGAATCGGTATCGGGCCGAACCGCTCGGTACGGGTGTACCGAACCGGACCGGCCGATCCGGTTCGGTCATTTTTTCGAAAAAATACACGAACCACACCGAACCGTCCTGTTCGGCTATTTTTCCAAAAAAATCGGGCGGTATGGCTCGGTTTGATACGGTTCGGCATTGAATTGAACCGTACCGACAATGGCATGTGGGGTGGGGGTGGGGGGGGGTGTAGTGGGTCTGGACTGTTATTTAGTGGCATCCCAGATGTTTTCTCTGAGAGAAATCCGAGAGCTCTCTCAGAGAACTGAGCGTTCTCACTTCTCAGGCGTTTGATGACACGAGTCGAAAAAATTAGAAAAAGGAGAAAAAATTCTGTCAAATTACAATACCGATTTGAGGAGACGTTGATTTTCGATTGGAAGTAAGGTAATGTATTATTCTTTAGTAATATTTATTTTTATATTTTGTAATTAAAAAAGATAAAATAAAGAAGTAAGAAAATAAGAGAAAATCATACCAAAATTTGTGATTTTGGTATGATTTGATCATATGTGATAGATCTTTGGAAGATCTATATGATGACACTAAAATCGTTGATTTTATTAATTATATATTTTTAAATAAATTCAAAAAATATAAAATCAAAGATTGAGAATCATGTTTAGAATGATTCAAGCTACTTGAATCTAATCTTGTAATTTTTTTAATTTTAAATTAAAATATTTTATAATTATTT
>KE505897.1:38946-53095 GCA_000441515.1 Elaeis oleifera | reverse complement strand
CATATTTTTTGAATTTATGAGTTTTAAAATTATTATTGAAATTTTGAATTTATATATAATATTTTTTTAATAATTATTAAACTGCAATGTTTTGTTAGACTTGCAGAAATGAGTAAAAGAAAGATTCAGAGTGTGACATTGGTTGGGATTATTAATTATATATATTTTTAAATATATATATTTATTCAAAAAAATTATTAAAATAATAAATTTTAAAAAAATATAAAATCAGAGATTTATAATCATGTTTAGAATGATTCAAGCTACTTAAATCTAACCTCGATTTTTTTAAAATTTTAAATTTAAAAATATTTTTGTAATTATTTAAATAATAAAAAATATTATCAAATAAAAATATAAATTAGTACTATATTTTAATTAATTCAGAATTATTATTTGAAGCATATAACATATTTTTTGAATTTATGAGTTTAAATTATTATTGAATTTTTTTGAATTTATATATAATATTTTTAATAATTATTAAATTATCGTGTTTGTTATACTTGCAGAAATGAGTAAAAAGAAAGATTCAGAGCGTGACATTGGTTGGGATCATGGAGAGATGCTCTCGGTTCGGCGTCATTGAAAATGCAAATGATGCAACACAATTCAAGGGAGGAGAGTTGACTAGGTTGAAGTAGCATTTGGTTGGTGGTTATCCTGATATATCCATGTGTCGAAAATATCCACAGGAGGTCCGACAGTTGATGAAGAAGCACTTCGTTGATTCGAAAGCAGCGAAGGAAGAGCAAAGCAGAAGAGGACGGAAGTGGAATATCGAGCTGCAGAGCCACCTTCCTATCACTCTAAAGAGTCAGAGGAGGCTTCCACTCCAGATGATGAGGAAGCACACATTGAAACTACCATTCAGACGAGCTTGGATGATCAGTACAGGCAGGAGATGTCCAGGTATAGAGAGTGATTTGAACCATCATGCTACGAATTGGGATCTGGATCAGCGACCGGTGGGGGAGAATCCGAGTTCAGGAGGACTATCTCAGTCAGAGAGTCTGATGGTACTGGGAGCAGACACAGTTTTCATCTTTGTTGGGAGGTTTTGGCAGTAGGAGGTCCTTCAGAGATATTCCAGTAGGAGTCACTATCCATGATTTGTATCAACATGTTTTTTTCAACAAAGATCCAAAGCAGCAGAGGATTGACATTGTGGTGAAAAAAGATAATAAGAAGGATATGTGGCGAGCTATTGGATCATGGTTTATTCAGTCATATTCCAGCAAATGCAGCATACAATCTTTACTATCGATTTGCCATTTCAGCCATAGAGGCTGTCGGTCAGGGTGTAGATCCGTCAGGACTTAAAGACATCTATGGTTCACTTCTTAACAGTAACAAGGGGAATCTGCAGAGATGGATTGCTTCTTACAAGAATAAATGGTCTATATACGGACTGACAGTGATGTGTGATGTGTGATGGTTGGACCGATCCTACTAGATGGAGCATCATTAATTTTTGACATACTGTGATGGAAAAATATTTTTTCACAAATCAATTGATGCTTCAGATAAGATGCACGATGTCGCATATATCCTTGGTCTGATAGAAGAGGTGATTGATTCAGTGGGTGAGCAGTATGTCGTGCAAATCATCACAGATAATGGGCCACAATATAAGACTGTCGGAGAGTTGTTGATGGAGCAGCGACCACAGATATACTGGACTTCATGTGCTGTACATTGTATTGATCTTATATTGATGGATACTGGGAAGATTCGTAGGGTGCAGCAGGTGGTGGAGATTGTCCAGACTATTACTAGATTCATCTACAATCACACATGGGTCCTTTCATTGATGTGGACGTATACTGGGAGGAGATCTTGAGATCGGATGTCACACGATTTGCTATCAACTACATAGCATTTGATAGTCTTCTTCAGAAGAAAGCAGTCTTATGTCAGATGTTTGTCAGTGCTGAGTGGCAGGAGAGCAGATATGTGAGGGCCGGCATTAATGGAAATCATGTGGAAATTGATGATGAGTCAGTCATTCTGGCAGCGGACTGAGAAAGTGAAGGTTATTAAGCCATTATACGAGGTGCTTCACGTCGTGGATAGTGAAAGATACCTCCAGATGGGCTTCTTATATTACATGATGGAGAGGGCAAAAAATAGATCAGTGAGAATGATCCGAAGCATGCTCAGAAATTCGTTAACATTATTGAGCATCGTTGGGACTATCAGATGGGTAGTGATTTGCATCTAGTCGGTAAGTACGGATTCAAGAATACTTTAAAATATTTCTTTCTTATACTTATAAAAGTGTATTTAATCAATTATGAAATTTATCTGCAGCTTACTATTTGAATCCGAGATTTCAGTATATCATTTCTGGGATAGATATGGATAACGAGCTTCTTGCTGCTCTTCGTAATGTGATATATAAGATGGGTCCGATCTAGGAATCGCATCCTTGTGTCTGCAAAAGGTATGCTAGTTTAAAACAGAGGTGATTATTCAACTGAATTCGATCTGTACTTAACGATATATTTATAAATTTAATAAATATATTTTTTTACAGACGAAACAGTTTAGAGAGGGATCAGACAGCTTTGGAGTTCCATCAGCTGTCGTAAGTAAAAAGAAGATGAATCCAGATAAATTACATATCAATAATGAGCAGCATAGATTGACATCATATGCCTAATAATATTATGAAATTTGATATGTAATTTTGCTTTTGCAGCTGAATGGTGGATTTATTTTGGAATGTCCGTAGAATATTTGAGAGGTGTGGCTGTCCGCATTCTTTTTCAGACGGTCTCTGCTAGTGGTTGTGAGCGTAATTGGTCAATTTTCGTCCTTATCCGCAGCAAATAGAAAAATCATCTAACACAAAAGCATCTCAATGATCTTGTATATGTTCGCTATAATTTGAGGTTGAGACTAAAATGTATTTAGGAGGAAGTACAATTGAAGCACACTGATCCAGCACTAGATGATTATGCTGATGAGGATGACGATCCGATCATCGGATGGTTTGCAGGTCAGTAGCAGGAGCCAGAGCTTGATGAGTCGGGGTCTCCTCCACGACCAGTCAGTGTGGTAGCTAGGGAGATCCAGGTGGATCCAGGGCAATGGGCAGAAAAAATATTCCATATAAGGTTCGAGCTGATCAGTCATAGCTTGAGAGGATACAAAGGACTCATTCATCACATGACTCGATATTCGATACATCTTCGCAGAGGTTTGAGCGAAAAATATTGAGACGAGATCGGCGGTCAGCAACAAGACATCCATCCTTCCTATCACAGAAAACTCAATCACAGAGGGGCACAAGGGGGAAGAAAAGACAGTTGCACGTGCACCTCGAGAGTACAGGAGCTATCTGACTTAGATTTGGAGATCAGAGAGAGTGATGATGGTACTAGTAGTAGTAGTCATAGATCTGATGATCAGAAAGGAACTGGAGGACAAGAGACCACTGCTTATGAGACACAGCTGCAAGGTGATATTTGATTCACTGGTGAGTCCTAGTTTATACATGTCACACAAGATAGGGACCATAGTGGACGAGTCGGTAGAGATCATGGGGAACCGATTTCATATAAATGACGGGCTCCTAGAGATCGTCCAGCACACGATGCAGCTACAGACGATCTTGCACGTGGAGTAGGATCCATGGATGTATCTGGATCATCCTCGCATTATGAATCTTATTACTCGTAGCCACCTTATGATCCATATGGATATGGTGCATCCGAGGTATCGTCTTCTAGTGATTATTATCCTATGCAGCTTGGAGCATCTTACGGATCAGACTTTGCTATCGACATATTTGGATGGGCTCCTTCACAGCCATACCATCATCTCGAGAATATTTCTCAGAGCCAAAGTTTGAGTGAGAGATGTGAGATGTCTTACAATCTAGAGAGAATGCTTTATGGGATGAATATTCAGGAGTACAGTCTTCTTGGTTAGAAGGATGGATTGATGTTCCTCTAGACTATGCCAATGATTTAGATATTTACGAGCATCACAGATACTTGACGACATATTAAATGCAGAACAGATCTCAAGATTAGTATATCATTTTTTGTGCTTTGTATTTTAAAAGTTTATATATATTTTAATACACATTTATACATTTTCTTTTAATTTTAGGATGATAGAGTTGTAATATAATGTAAATAAATATATATTTGAAATTTTGGATAAAGATTCTCTGTATCGTTATCAAACTCAAAAATTGAATCCAAATATGTCAATAATATGCAATATAATGTAATTTTAGGGTTATAATTATGAAATAATAACTTGGAGATCCAAAAAAAAGAAACAAAAAAAAATACCGGTATCGAACCGATATACTGGAATGTACCATATGTCGGTACAGTACCGGTACCATATCGTACCATACCGGTCTGGTGTCGGTACGAGTACCGGTGCCGGTACAGCGGACCTTGGTCGGTATCATATGGTTGGTGCACAATGTTATGCAACCCATGCCAAGATAGGCTTCTACCACATTTTCTTACTCTTGGCCATGGCATTGCTTGAAACTCGGCGGTGCAAGACAGTTCCACTTGGTTAACTGAACCTCGATACCTTATGGTATGATACAATATGGAGCAGTATGGCAGACCTTGGAAATACATAAATTAAGGTAGAAGGATAATAAAATCAATGGATCACATAAGTCCATTTATTTTGGAATCCCAAATTTCTGAGATACCAGAAATTAACTTTTCAGTTAGATTTTGGTTTCCCAGAAGGTTTGGGATCGGGGGGATTGGTTATGCCAATTCCTCAATCTTTTTCTTCTGTTTCCTTGTTGAGCAAGTTCTGCCCATTTGTCAGATTACATGGATAGGGTGATTGGGCATCCAAATAGAGGCCCTAAATTACGTTATGTAATAGAAATAACTCATCATCATCATCATGATCATCATCATCATCATTATTATTATGGTAGATGATATCCATAAGCTTTATTAATATTGGAAACGCTAACCCTGTATTATTCTTCAGAATTTTCAGGCTACCATACTGCTCTTGATACCTATGACTGGATGGAAAAACATGGAGATCCGACGTTTCATCGTCATGTAGCTAGTAAGTTTTCCATATTCTTATATACATTTGCTGCTATGAGACGTGTTTCACATGCATGTGGAGATGCTGGTGTCTTAGGGGCCTTTTGGATTTTTGGAGAGACTGTCTGTGGAATAATCCATATATGGTTGTTTCTAGGAAAAGTTAACTGTGAGGGGAGAGAAGTTTTACTGATATTAGAAATTTGGATTCATAAAATCCCAAAATAATTGGGTCACCATGAATCACCTTCTAAATGGAGCTTGGTATCATGATATTTTGGCAATGTACCAGTGAGAATGTGAGATGCTTCCCTGATCTGAATGAAATTCTTCTCGTAAATTGCTGCTCATCCAAACAAGCTTATCGAAAGAGGATTCAAATCAGTAAGCTACAAGGCTTTTGCTTCAGATAGAAAAGAAGAAATACGTTAGAAAAAAATTGAGAGCTTAAAAATTCAGCCATTCTGCTACCCTAAAATTTCTGGATACTACCTGAGGGGTGATTGTATTATCCTCTGACACAGCTCCAACTAAATCACTAATATCTGGCCATTGGCAATTTTCTGCAATAAGTTGGATGTTCTTGCGGTATTTGCATGCTGGGGTATCTAAACACCTTTGGAACATTGTTCTTTCTATGATTCTTATATAAGCTATTCTTAACAAATAATTGTCGGTACCAAATAATATTTTATAATTTACAACTTGTTCCTGCCATTTACAATTTTCTCCTAATGTTGACATCTGGAAACCATTTGGTTTATTAGATCTGTTATGGGAGTTAGTTGAGTCAAAAGATTGATGTCATATGCAAGTAAAAATCCTAACAATTGCAGCTGAGTGCTACAATTTCAGCTGGTTGCATAACTCCTAAAGGCTCTTTATATAATTTTCTGTGCTGATTTCATTTGTTTTCTAAGTCAGTTATGAAGCATGGTATGTCCATATGGTGTAAATCCATATTTATTGCATTCTGCTGACCTAATCGTGTGTGCTGCTCCAGTTGCTGAAATTTGGGGACTTTTAGGTCTTCACTTAGCAGATGATCCAGTCCTACCCTTTGATTATCTCTCTTACGCTGCTCGGTTGCAGGTAAAATAGCTACTTCACCCAGTTCTCATCAGAAGTTTCCTTCTAAGTTTTACTGATTCACTTTCTTTTTACATTTTAATTGAAACATCTGTTCTTGTTGTATGGTTTGAATAACTGAGTTTAACTTTGTAAGTCCAGAGGAATCATATTGTGCAAGTCCAGAGGAATCATATTGTGATAGTTTTAATCATAAATTGGTCCTTTTTTTGGCTTGGTTGATTATTAGTAGATGTGGTTATCCCTGGATGCAATGGTTGGAGTCTAGCCAGAGAGCTGAATTGTTGTTAGGGAAAACAAGTATGTCAATAATATCTGCATGTTCTTGATGTTGTTTTAATAATAAGTTGATAATGCTTTCTTAACTTTTGCATATAAGCCTGTCCGTATGTTGTTGAACTTGAATTGCTAATGATGGAGTCATGTCATAAGTTGTACTTGAAAGTTTTAAAATATGATATTTTTATGCTTATGAACCAATAATTGGTATATCCATAGGCTTTTTATTGCTCTTAAGCTGTTAGCCATAAAATATAATAAACGAAAGCTTGTCTCTGTGGTACTAGGTTTTCCATGTGGAAGAGGCATTTGCAGTTAGTTTTGTGAGAATTGGATCTACATAACTAAAAGATGAATGTTCTTTTACTTTCTACAGGAACATACAAATGAATTAAGTGCCTTTCTGAATGGCGGGGAATTTCTACAGCCTGTAAATGCATCCATTCATGAACTCACTGTTGCAGCCAATGAAGCTTCAGAGGAAGGAAAGGTCGGTGGTGAAACTTGCCATCAGATTTGATCTTTGCATATTGTTCCATTTTTCTTCTTTCTTAATTCTACTGATATCAATATTTTAATTGGTAAGTGTTGAACATCAGTAAATAATAATTCTACATAGTGGATATGGCCAATATATACTTTTAGTCACTTCTTTGCATCATAAGGGTAAACTTCTGGGAATAAATTCGTTTCTTCCCTCAAATCATCCTGATTTACTGCTAAAAAAGGCATCTGATCCATCACTAACTAGAAGTTTACAAAACCAATTGGATTTACCATTTTGTTCCACTTTGTTCTTTGCCTTATTGGATTCTTTGCACAAGAAAAAAAAAGAAATTGGACAATTTCTTTGTTTGGTTTTCTAAATAATCACCTGAAGGCCTACATTACCTAGAATGTATCAGCAGAAATGTTGACCTGAGAGCGCATTTATATGTTGTTTGTTTATTTATTTGTTTGTTAAATGTTGGTGAAATTTTCTGCTGGAATTTAGAAGCCTTTTTGACCTATCCTGTCAAGGAGTGGCAGTCTTGTCCTGGCTCCTATTTAGATGGTTGGTACTTAAGAATTGGCAATTGGCAGGGCCAGCTAGAAGAGGGATTAAGAAGGCTTGCATGAATGAAGCAGCTTCTTCTTGATCCCTTGTAATGTACCCCTAATATTTTTTGTTCTTGAACAAGACAAACTGCCTCTTTATTATTTATTTATTTACTTATTAAGAATGATGCAACAGGTTGTCATAAATTTGCTAGCATTATACATCTCACTATTGGTTTATTCTCATCATTAGTTGACATTTAAAAAAAAAAGCATATTTTTTGAAGAAATCTGATTCCTAGTAACCTTTCAGAACCCATTTATTGGGTTATCATCATTTAAGTAATTGCTATTTACTTTCTTCTTTCAAAACATACAACAGAGGCTGCAAGAGCAAGAACCATGGAGCATTTTGCTGCACTGAAGAGACGGGCTTTTAATGATCGCCTTATGCTTACAGAAAGAAGCTTCCTGGAAGCTGAGGGCCTTAAAAGGAGAGGGTGGTTTAAGCATCTGGTAAGTGTACTACACATGGAAATTTTGTGGTAGAACCTCTGGTAATTATAGTAGGTACCGTTATAGTTTTCTGGCACAGAAGTGTTAAAGTCCAATAATGTGTTTTTTTCTCTTCACCGAAAAGCCTATTAGTCTGTTCAAAAGTTCCTGCCTGTTGACTTCTTAACCAGGACAAGGAAAAAAATGTTACACTAAACAGCACCCGAGGGTGTTGTCAAGGAGGCTTTTGTATTCACTTTTAGCTTATTTCTTTGCCTCAACATTCGAAAGCATCCTCTTGTTAGAATCTAAACATTGAGGACACGTGATGACTTGTTGACAAATTCAACTTGGGCTAAATACAATACTAGATGGACCAATGGAAGAAATGAAATATATTAATGTTCTAAATACTGTGCCACCTAAACCGCCTAGGCGGGCTGCTGAATGTTTCACATCAAGTTCTGAGTATGGAGGATGGAATCGATTTATAGATTGGTATTGCAAGTTGAGGAGTTGGAACACATAATGGACCTATTTTATCTTTCTTGATATGTTGTGTTTATTTATGATTCTAACTTTTTTTAGCATTTTATTTATTAGAGTTCAAAATTTATTTTGGGTGTCTTGGGCTTGGATGCCGATTTAAGCACTTGCCTAGCAACTAAGCATTAGGCAGACCCCTTGTCTTCCATTTATTGCCTAAACCTTTTAAACATTGAGATATTTTCATAAATCTGATGACTATTACATGCAGAAACAGAAAGGCATCACAAAATATCTAAAGGATGAATGGTCATGATCAGAGTTCGTCGAACCACTCTGAATCAGGTGGTTCGGGGTATTATGCCAAATCATACCAACGGCTAACAGGTGTGATTCGGACGTCTAATTCGGAACATTGGCGAAGACGAAGCAAGAGAGAATGAAAGAGAGGAAGAGAGGGAGGAGGGGGAGAGAAGGAAAGAAAAGGCCGGTGGTGGCCCACAAGGCCGTCGGAGAGCCGTTGAGGCCTCCTGGGTTCTCGTTTTTCTATGAGATGCGAGAAGAGGGAGAGAGGGGAAGAAGAGAAGAGGAGGGAGCGGAAGGCGGTTAGGAGATTGTCGGACTGTCGTGGCTGTAGGACGGTCCAAAATAGCCCCACGGCCGTCGAGGATTTGAAACTGGTGTTTGCTCCTATTTCATTATATTTTTTAAAAAAAGATATACAGGAAGCCAGCAAATTCATTGCTGGCTTCATTGTATACTGTGTTTTTAAAAAAACACAGTGAAACAACGAACCTACGACGGTCGCGAGGCTATTTTGGACTGTCCGACAGCCATGACAGCCACCAACAGCCCTTCGATGGCCTCTCTGCTACCTTCTACTATCTCCTCTTCTCTCCCTTCCCCTTCGTCTCTCTCCCTCTTCTCGTATTTTCTCTCGCAGAGGATTGCGGAGCCCGAAAGGCTTTGGCAGCCCTCCGACGGCCTCCGAGGCCCTCTTGTGGCCACCGCCGATGTCTCCGTCGGTCTCTCTTTCCTTCCCTCTCTCACTCTTCTCTTTTTCTATTTTTCTCCCTAGTTCATTCCTCGTTCCCATGTCGGTTGGACTTGGTATGGTCTGGTACGGGGGCATATAGATTTGTACCACGGGATTTGGTTCTGAGTCAGCGATCCTTAGTGATGATTATAGAACCTGAAAAGCAGTTTTGGTAGAATTTTGATGATGTAGTGGTACTTGAGATGCCTTGTTCCATCTCCATTTTGGTGTGTAGGTATATTAAAGACTAAATGAAGTTTTATTAGAGTTTCATTCTTTTTTTAAAAAAGGCAACATAAAGGGATTCTATATGATGCCACTTATTGTTTAAACCAGAATCTTGAACAATATTTTGATCAGTGATTAAACAATATTTGGTTGACTGTATTTTGATTATTGATCAAAACTGTGTTACAACTTGACTATGACACATGGCTTTTTAAGAGCCGCATTATTGGCATACATGTAGAACAGCTACTTGTTAGAAGTTTTTCCTGGAGATAACTACCAATAAAAGTTAAATATGGGTATTTACCTACTAATATGCATACAAACCATCATTAGAGCACAGTTATTGCTGAAAATAACTGCCTGAAGGTGGCTTTTGGTAGAAATAATTATCTGAATTATTTATTAAAATAACTATCGGAAGATAGGTTTCTATGGAAGAAACAGCCAATTAGTTTTATTATGAATGCTTGAGATCATCATTTGGCAGATGGACACAACCAACATAAGACATGATTTGAGATTTTTACATCAAAATGGGCTTCTACACCTCTGAGGCCTCTTTTACTTTTCATGTTTCTTCAATAAGTTGTAGGTTCTACATGCAATCTTTCATTATTTCAAGGTATGGTCTTGGATTCGTAACCATTTACATTTTCCAATTTTTCAATTATTGTATCTTTGGAATCCTTTTGACACTTTTTGGTTGTAATACTTTTGTTCTTCGATGGATGAAATCTGGAAAGCTTTCATGGTTTAAGCAACTGATGAATCCTTGATTTTAAACCATATGAAAGACCTTATGGAATGATGGAGTCAAATCATGGTAACACTGGGAATCAAATCAAGGCTAGCATTATGTATGCATTCCTTATCACATGGCAAAATTTAAGTTGTTGTTGAGGTATATGAGAGGGCTTTTTACATCTCTAAACATTGATCATTTAATCATCAATAGCAAAGAAAAGATCATTTGATTTGAGAGAAGTAAAATATTGCAAAACTTCCGTATATTGGCTACTTTGTCATGAGCAATAACTTTTGAATGTAGTCATACAAAATATTTCTAGCATTATTTTAAATGGGGTGTATGTCCACATATGCCCCTTGACCACATTGCGTTTCCTATATGCATTTATTTTATGTCCTTGGATTGCATATGGTTCAATAAGGTGATCTGCTTATCATTATGTGGTCGCGTACAAAGTTATTAAAGGTGCAACACGCACCGAAGCATAAAGGGTGCCAGGAGTCTAGGCGCAAGGTGCAAGCACGCCCCTGAGCAAGGCGGTGCATATTTATTAAAATAAGACTAAAATATGCATAATATATAAAATTATATATTTTCAAACTACAATCAAATATCATTAATATTAAAATGCACACTTATTAAAGTTTCAACATAAAACACATAGCATACAAACATTCAAGCAAAATAGTGTTCACAGTAAGCACATAACAACAAATAAAAATCACACTAACACAAGTATATAACTAAGTAGTCTAAAATTCTAGTTAAAAGTTCTAGCTAATCTCACAGTAAACAAGCAGTACATGTAATCTCCTAGTAGACCTCCTCCTCATCATCAATAATAAGATCATCTTGTTCTTCTTCATCAGACTTGTGATCTCCAATGTCTTGCTCTTCTTCTGAGTCCTCTTTAACTCCTCATTTGCAAGTTGTAATCTTGATGCTCTAGGCCTTGAGAATAAAGCCTCCCCTTTTGATGAAGCATTCACACTAATTCTTGTGTGATAGGTAGACTCATCAACTCCAGCAATCCTAGCAACAGCATCCCAAGTCAAATCATCATCATCATACACCAATTCAATATCATCATCAGAACCCCCATTGATTCTTCCCACCAACCATTTATTACTATCATCAATGTCCTTCAAAGAAATAGGGTCAATGGTATCACACCTATTATATCGGCGCCTCAAGACTCTATTGTATTTCACAAATACCAAATCATTTAAATATTGTTGAGCAAGTCTATTCCTCTTTTTACTATGAAGCTGCAAGAATAAAAATATAAAATAATAATAAAATTATTTGATAATATAACTACATCCAATTTAGAACCTCTTAAAGCTATCACACATAATAATAATAGAGTTAGTATTTACATGTGAAAATACATTCCAATTTTTTTTCACAACCACAAGCACTACAAGTGAGGCTAAGAACTCTTACTGCAAACTTTTGCAAATTTGGAGTTGAAGATCCATATGCAACCCACCACTCAGCTATTGATTAAACAAACGTCAAAGTGCTTTTAGATTACAAATATAAACAAGCATATAACTAAATTTATAAAGCAAAATAAACTAATTTACTCGGTGATTTTGTCTTCCTGCCTAACAGCCATGGGCATTCCAAAAAGGTCTTGAGCATTTCTATACTTTCAGCTCATTTGTAATCTTATCTTGCACTTCAGCACTTGGAACTAGCCTTTGTATACACTTGTATAGGCCATCCATCACCTCTTCATCCTGCTCAATATTGAAATTTTTATAAAAGAACTCAGGGTTTAAATAATGGTCAGCTGCGTGCAAAGGACAATGTAGTTGATATTCCCACCAAGCATCAATAATTTTAAAGACCTTGTACCTCTCTTCTCTATCACTGAAAGACTTGGTAAGAGTTTCTTTTGCCCTATCCATAGTCTCATAGATGATCCTATAGGAGGTTTTTCTCCCCATCCACCAATCGAAGGACACAAACAAGAGTGCCAGACAACTTAAGGATATAAACAATGTTAGTCCAAAATATAGACATCAAAACAGTACTAACTGCTTTCTTGGCAACTGACTCTTTTGCCTAAGGCTTGGAGTTCTACTCTTCAGAATTAAACATCTTCCTCAAGTTGTTCTTTTGATTATGTATTAATTGAAGAGAGTGATGAAGGCAGTTGCAAATCTAGTTTTAGCTGGCCTAAGCAGCTCTCTTTGTCTTGTAAAACTCCTCATCAAGTTCGTAATGTCTGTTTTGCTATAGATGTACCCATTCAAAAAAATTGCCCTCTTCAATGTTTTTTAATTGTCGGAATTTCAGCAATATCCTCCAACATCAAGTCAATACAATGGGCAGCACACGGTGATCAATATAAATTTAGCCTCTTTGCCTCCAACAATCTCCCTGTTCAAAATTCAAAAATTTGAATATTAAATTACTATTGTACTAAACAATTTCTTAAAACTTAAAGATGGAAAAGTTTATTCAAACTGAATTCTACCTGTTAGAGGCATTGTTGGTCACCACTTGAATGACATTTGCTTCTCCAATTTGCTCCATGTCATCAAGCAATTTGAATAAGAGATTTCCACTCTTCATAATATTGGAAGCATCAACAGATTTGATGAATACCGGTCCTTTAGGATAGTTCACAAAAAAGTTGATTATGTCTTTCTTTGCAATTTCATCCTTCCAACCGTTAGACATAATCGAGCATCCATACCTTGCCCACTCTTCTTGGTGGCCGTTCATCAAATCTCCAGTATGCTCAACTTATTTTTTTAACAAAGGGACTCTAACCGCATGATAACTTGGAGGTTTCATGCCCGGACCAAATTATCCAATTACTTCAATTGAAGCAGCAAAGCTTGGATAATTCATGGTATTAAATGGAATGTCGGCATTATACATCCATCTAGCCAACTCCTTGCAAGCCTTGTCTCTTAATTCTTTTTTTCAAACTTCATTGATTGTAGTTTGTTTCTTTTGCCTTCTTTTCTACTATGAACAACCATTTTTGCATCAGGAGTAAAATACAAATCTATAGGACCCTTCTTTTGGTTCTTTGAGCTAGATGCCTTGCTACTAGCCATAGAACTTTCGTTTGTACCATCACTTCTTTTACTACGAGGACCAACTACCTGAATTTCATCTTCATCAACACCATAGTTTCCATATCATCAAAATTAGGCAACAATTATCTTAATTTTTTTCCTCTGCTTTCCTTAATATATAATCTTTAATCTCTTCATGAATATGTGGTGGACATTTTTGGCAACCTTTGGCATTTTGAAATCCTCCAACTATATGCTGTTTTGTCCGACAAATCCCTTCTTTAGTCATTTTCCACAAAATTACAAACAATATCATTTTGTTTTTGCCTGTTGAGTCAGTCAAATGTGTATATTTCCACGCTAAATCTTTTTAGATGACCCATGGCTTTCGGAATCCATTTTAACCTCCTAAAATAGGTGCCAAACAATGATAACGAAATCAACACCCCCCCAAAAAAACTCTATTACATACACTGTGGATTGGTTATGTGATCCAAAAAAAGCCCAAAAAAAAAGAGAAGGGAGAATGTAACCCAAAAAAAAAGGTGTTGCTGTATTACAAACTTACAAAATCGAAAAAAAAAGCCCAAAAAAGTTACTGTAGATGATAAAAAAAAGGAACGTCGCCAACAAAAAAAAAGATGGAACGATG
>KE505897.1:0-21187 GCA_000441515.1 Elaeis oleifera | reverse complement strand
CCTGACTTCGCCGAGGTCTGTGCCTCTCCAACGGCAGGACTTCTACAGCAATCGGACTCCATTCAAGTTTCTACGGTGGTCGATCACCTTCCGAATTCCATCCGGGCTCTCACGACAACTAGTCTCCATCCGAGCTTCTACGATAAGCAGTCTCCATCCGAGCTTCTACGATAAGCGGTCTCCGTCCGGGCTTCTACAGCAAGCGACCTCCCTCCGGACTCCTACGAGAGTCGGACTTCATCCGAACTTCTACGGCAGGTAGATTCCAGACGAACTTCCGCAACGGACGAGCTCCAGTAGACAGATTTCTATGACGACCGACTGCCTCCGGTGTCTTCTGTGCCTCTTCATGCCATCGGCCTTCTACAGGTACCAGCCGAGCTCCTCCGACGGACGAGCTCCTACAACACCTTCCAGACTCCTCTATTGGACAACCTTCGATAACGCTTTCCGAATTTCTGATGAGCTTCTCTAGCAATCGGACATCAGCCGGACTTCTCCAACAGAGATTCTCCGTCCAGGCTTCCGCAGCAGACGACCTTCATCTGCAGCATCAACGCCTAAGACGTCCGACCACAGTTAGCACGTCAACAATCTCGGAACATCCGAGCTCCTCTCAGATTGCCGAGACAGAGAGCTATTCAGCTCCACCCGACGTTCCAGCCGAGCTTCAGCCATCCAGCCTGAACTCCCCAGCAAGTCGCGACAACGGACACCACTCCGCTTTCCGTAACAGACTCTATGTGGCCCCACCACTCTCTGGCAAGTCGCGACAACGGACACCACTCCGCTTTTCATAACAGACTCCACGTGGCCCCACCACTCTCTGGCAAGTCGCGACGACGGACACCACTACTCTCCATAACAAACTCCACGTGGTCCCGAACGGCCCACTATCAGGCGGTTACAGACGTCGCTATCAATCAGTTACGCTCTCCTGTCTATAAAAGAGATCCTTCAGATACGTTCTTCTTTAAGCTAAAAAGCTAAGCTATAAGCTCTGGTACTATCTCTAAACTCTGCAAAAATTTCATTTGAGTGCTTCATTTCTGTTGAGGCAGAGTACTGACTTGAGCGTTAGAGGGTCTTGCCGGAGCACCCCCAACTCCGGTTTAGACTTTCCTTGCAGGTCCCGACGGCGACCGCGATTCCCTCGACTCCAGCTTCTCCGACGTCAGCGGAATTTTGCACCAACAGTTAGGTTCTGTGTATTCTTGGCGAAATTTGGTATATCTTAACCAAAGCCTTTGCATGGGCTCTCTGTGCATTTGTATGGTCTGGAGAGTCAGTTTTGTCTTATAGTTGAGGTGCTTTATTTGTTTTAGATTTCATCACTTATTTATATGGCTTAGTAATATTACTTATTCTTGTAAGTTTTATGGATCCATCGGGATAGAAGCCTTCCATATAGGAAATGTAATCTTGAATGCGGATATAATCGTACCTTTAATTATTGTTGTTTAAGTCCAAACGAATCAATCTGTAATCATCTGCGGCTTGCAACCATAAAAAACCAATTCTGGATGCTCCTTGATGTTGTCGATTAGCATCTTGATTTTTCTAATCCTAATCTGAATATTGAAAGAATTGTGCCCTGCAAGCTAATCACATGAATGATGCGATGGATTTTTTCTATAATATCTCTATACTCGTGTACATGATATTTATTACATATTAATAATGTGAGGTATTATATTTCGTTATATGCTGTATCTTTATTTATTATGACTTAATTAAGATTATGACGAATCCCATAGTTTAGGACAATAATTTTAGGACCATGATGAGATCCTGCCAGTGAGACCTAAAATCATGATAGCCTCAGTCTTAAATATTTTCAGTTGTGGGATCATCGAGTTGGAGATTGATGATACCGGTAAGACTGGCATGTCCTTTGTATGCTCGATGGAGAAGATGATTGATCGCACAATCACTTGTGTAGGGACACTAATACAAGGATGTGGGTGCTCATTAGAAGAATGAGTTCACTGAACTGATCTAGAGGGAGAATAGCTGATGGAGTCTTATTAGCATGTCAAAGATGGTTCTTCAGTGGGAGTGGTGCAAGTGATCTTTAGATCTGAGATTACAATGATATCTTGTGTATATGGATTTGTACTTTAGTTCATACCTTAGCATGATTCTCTGAGACATATGTGGGATGCTCTGAGTATGGTGAAGTGTGCATGGAGATTGTAAGTGGTCAATAAGGAATCGATCACTTCTTGTAAGAGGAGAGAACATCCTATGTGAGCTCACAGGATAATGACTCAGTGAGTCTCTGACCAGAATAGGATGAACATTAGAAAGAGTTTCTAATGGTTCATCAACTAAGTCGTCATCATTAGATCGAGATATATATGGATAGGTATTTGAGCTTGACATAATTTCATGCCCATAACCTGTCTGGAATGTGTGATCGAAGGATTGAATTGCATGGTAACTCACCATAGAAGGATATTTTGGTATTCTGTCAAATTCCACATCTTCCGGATAGCCATGACACGTTGCTAGACGTTAATCTTGACTTGTAGATTTTCATGAATTAAGAGTTCAATTCAACAATTTAATTAGAAGAGTTCTAATTAATTGTAACGCATGGACTGTTTAGTCTAGGACCTAATCAGATTAGGTTGACTCAAGCTTGAATTTATTGCTGGCTAGATATGGAATCCAATGGATCACACACAAAAGAGAATTGATCTTGGACTTTTGATTAGGCTTGAGAAGTTCTAAATCAATAAGGATTTGGTAGAAATCCTAATGGGTTTAGATCAAACATGCTAGCACATGATTAAATCTATGAATCCCCATCTATTAGAATTCCTAATTGGACTAGGAATTAGTTATGACAATTGGTTGGTGCCTAACTAACTCTCTCCCTCTCTTTCCTTTCTTATGAAGGAATCCTTGTTGGACAAGGATCCCTCCACACCCCCTATTCCACACGCCCAAGGGTTGGGTGTTGGGTTTATGATGGAGTCCTAAAAGGACTCCAAGGATGACTCACATGGGACGCCCAAGAGTTGGGTTCCCATGTGCATACTTATCTATAAAAGGGGCTGACGCCCAAGGGTTTAGGGGCTGGTTTCCACATGCTTAAGAGAGAGGAAAAGAGAGAGAAGTCATAAGCCAAAGATTGGTGGCTCAAGGAGAAGAGGAAGAAGGGCATGTGCTGAATTCTTTAGAAGAAATTCAGCAAAACTAGATTGGAAAAAATCCTTGATCGAGATTCGTGTGGATACTGTTGGAGGGCATACGCGTGTGTGCCTCAAGAGAGACCAATCAGCGATCAAATCAAATTGATTAGAAAGTATATCAATTCCTCTTGCTCCTTTGATAGCTATATGTTTCATGTTTGGTTAGAATCATCAAGGTGATTATGGGATTGGGATTTGGATCACAAAGTGTTGATGCATGATTAAGATTTTAAAATCTATTTCCCGCTGCGTATCTGGATCTCAACAGTGGTATCAGAGCCATCCTTGATTGATTCAATTAAACGGCATATTATTGTTGTGGTATAGATTAGATTTAGTTCATCATATGTCATGTGCTAAAATTTCAGCATTGCTGATTTGCTGTATCGATCTCTGAATAAAAAATTTGTTCATGATCAATTTTATTATCAGAATCCACGAATTTAGAGCTTGTATGACAAGTTGGGGAACCTTCTAGCCATCTGAATTCGTTAAGGATTCACTGTGATTCGCATCAGATGCATACGGGAAAAGGCTGTAGCATGAGATGCTATCCCTTTCGCAATTGATTATGCACGACTGGCCACCCTCATAGTTAGATGAGCCATGGTGGGGTGTCCTAACATGCTATCTTATCTAAGAGGGATGGAGCTTCATTGATGGGCGTCCCACATAGTTCTATGTTGGGCATCCCACATGAATCATGAAGAAAGGTGCAACAAGTCAGATTCAGGGTTTCATGAACTTTCCTTGACTACAATTCATGATGCTAATTGGGTTAGTCTTTATGATTGTAGATCAACTCAAATACATGAGTTCTAATCAGAATAGCACTCTTAATTAATTAAGGGTTAATCAAGTTGTCATTGCCCTAATTTGACTAGAGTTTGAGTCATGGTTGGCTAGATCTTGCAAACCCGATTTGATTGGATTTGTTTAAGATCTTGCTAATCTAATTCAAAAGGTGACATGAGATTGACTCATAATTAATGACATAGGTCGAGTTGAATCCATGAGATCTTGATTAGGTCAAGAGTTGAACCAAAATCAAGATTATTGGACCGAAGACACATGAAAACCCTATATGGGTTTAACCCATATTGAAATTACATAAACATATGTTTGAATGATATCACAATTGGAATAACATGATTTATTCTAATTCCATGCTTTACTCTTATACATTGCGTGGTGGATGGTTATGGACTAGAAGCACCCATAAGATGGATGTTTATGATATGTGTATCTGTGATGGCTGATTGTATGAGTGTATTTGCGATGGTTGTAAATTTTTTTAAATAGGAACGTGGAGTCCTTGATGTATTCATATAATTAGCTGTATCTTTTTTTTCTTCCAATGTATTTTTCAACTACTGATCGGGATGTTTTATATGTTGATGTAAAAGTAAGGATAGGAAATTTGATTTGTAAATGGATAGAAAAAGTTTCTTTATGTTTACGAATGAAGAAAGAAGACGGAGCACTTGTCGAAGTCTTCATGGAGATGAAGACAGGACTATCAGATGGATCAAGAGCTGAGGTGCATGAAGATCAACCATGAGATGGCTGATTTTGTGATGCACTTAGGATGAGACCCATAATTTATCCAAGTGGTTCGAATGGATTACATTAGGAAAGTCCATAACCATTCTGTTTTAATTTATGCTCTCTTATGTTGGTAGTTAGATGTATATACTGCCTATGATGGATATATACATGTTATGGATGTGCATGAGATCAAAAGTCCCTTATAAAAGATTATATTAAGTTTTAATGGTGAAAGTGTTAAAATACTATCCATGTTTTCTTTCGTGCCAAGCTAATAGAATATATTAAAAACTGTAGTGGATTTGTTGTGCTATCCATAAGACTCGTTATGGGGTTCGTATGATGTTGGCTTAGTGTATAGTGATGTTTATGGCATAATTGAGTACGCTACCTTGTTGTGCGATCCACAAAAGGTAGTATTATTCAGATATGACCATATGGGAATGAAAGGTGTGACTTGACTAAAATGTTGTAGCTTGTTGTGCTATCCACAATGCTACAAGTATTTTAGAGGCAAAAGAAAATTGAAAGTTGTATAAGATGCAATTGGTAAGAGTTATTTATTCTTGAACTCATCGAAGTTTGTTTTCTATCCATAAGATTATACGAGGGATTGGGACTTCAACCCTATTAAGGAATCTAGCGACAGGATCTTTGTTTCTATACTAGAGTGCTATGGAATTCGTCAAATAAATGAAAAACACGATTAGACAAAAGACCTCGTCTAATTGTGCATGTCATCATGAGTAGTTCGCTTATGTTTTATTCTTGTTTTGTAGATTTAATCTGCATCATGGTATTTTCACTAACACTGTGTGGCATACTTGATGTCGATAAATTGATTGGATTAAATTATATGGACTAGTTGAGGAACTTAAGAATAGTTCTCATCCAGGAGAAAGTCTTTTATATTCTTGATGCTCCTGATCCCGATCCTATTGGGAATGATGCTACTGAGGAAAAGGCCGTATATAAGATGTGACAGGATGACAGTATAATTGTTAAGTGTATTATGTTGGCCTCCATGAACAATGAGTTGTAGAGGCAGCATGAGAGCATGGAATCGTAATCCATACTCAAGCTAAAGAGGTTATATGGAGAGCATAGTATAATTGCTAGATATGAGATATCGAAGCAGTAGTTCCGTACGAGGATGAGTGAGGGCACATCCGTACAGACCCATATGCTCAAAATGATTGACTTGATCATTTGATTGGATTAATTGGGTTTGTAATGAATGGAGAGCTTAGCCAGGATTTGATCCTGCAATCATTTTCTGATTTTTTTTCTCAGTTTGTCATTAATTTTATATGAACAAACTAAACATTAGTCTACCAGAGCTGCTCAATATGTTGAAGACAGCTGAGGGCCACTTCAAGATTGAAAAGGCTCCTGTAATGCTGGTAGATGGCACTAAGAAAATTGGCAAGAAGGGTTCAAAAAAAAATGGTTGAGAAACAAACTGGTAAAAATATTAAAACTCTTCGATCTGATCAAGAGGATAAATACCTAACTAGTGAATTTCTTGATTATTTTAAAAAAATAGAATTCTCTCTGAATAGACATCTCTTTATACACAATTAAAGTGTCGTAGAAAGGAGGAATCACACTCTATTAGATATGGTGTGGTCTATGATGTGGTTTATAAACTTTTCAATCTCATTCTGAAGCTATGCACTTGAAATAGCCGCATATGTTCTAAACAAATTACATTCAAAATCTGTTTCTAGCACTCTATATGAGATATGAAATGGAAAGAGGCCAAGTCTCAAATATTTAAAAGTATGGGGCTATTTGGTTTATGTGAAAAAAGTTGACGGACATAAGTTCAGTACTAGATCGGAGAAGTACAGATTTGTGGGTTATCCCAAGAAGAGTATAGGATACTACTATCATCTTTCTGAAAAAAAGATGTTTGTCAGTAGGCATGCTGCTTTCTTAGAAAAAGAGTTTATCCGATAAGGAAGCAGTAGGAGAATAATTAAACTTAGAAAAGTTCAAGACTCGCAATCTATTCCATAATAATCTGTAGAGTCCATATGATGTTCCTTAACAAGACGTGCCCTTTGATGAGGCACTATCACGACACACACCTCTTCTCCAAAGGTCAAACAGTGCGTAATGTATCACTTAGATATGTGTTTGTTATTGAGAATAACAATGAGCCATACATCATTGAGAATGATGATTCTTTAACCCATTCGGAAGCTGTCATGAATAATGACTCTGATAGATGGCTTGAAGTCATGAAATCCGAAATGGACTCCATGTATATTAACCAAATATGGACTTTAGTTGATGCTCCTGAGAGTGTGATCCCAATAGGTTGCAAATGGATCTTCAAGAAGAAGATTGGAGTAGATGGTCAAGTAGAAATCTATAAGGCTAGATTGGTGGCAAAAGATTTCAAACAAAGGAAAGGTGTTGACTATGAAGAGATCTTTTCGCTAGTAGCAATGCTTAAGTCCGTTTGGATTTTGCTTGCTATAGCTGTATATTATGATTATGAGATCTAGCAGATGAATGTTAAGACGGCTTTTCTCAATGAAAATCTTGAGGAAGAAGTATATATGACTCAGTCAGAAAGGTTTGTCTCTAGTGGGAGGGCAAACCAAGTGTGCAGACTAAAGAAATCTATTTATAGATTGAAGCAGGCACTGAGGAGTTGGAATATCCATTTTGATGAGACAGTCAAATCGTTTGGCATCATAAAAAATGTAGATGAATCATGTGTGTATAAGAAGATTAGTGGGAGCACCATTCTTTAGTTTTATATATAGATGACATACTGTTCATTGAAAATGATGTCTCGATGTTGCAATCGGTCAAGATTTGGTTATCACGAAAGTTTTTCATGAAGGATTTGGGTGAAGCATCCTACATGATCTTAAGATCTATAGAGATAGATCTAAGAGGATGCTAGGTTTGTCCCAGTTTAGGTACATAGTGTTGAAGAGGTTCAACATGGATGGGTGTAAAAAAAGTTACTTACCCATGAGTTACAGCATACATCTCTTTAAGAAGATATCTTCTAAGACTTCTGAGGATAGAGAGAATGACCACTATCCCTTATGCTTCAGCAGTAGGATCTATTATATATATATTGTTATGTATTAGGCCTGATGTGGCTTATGCATTATGTATAACTAGTAGATTTCAGGTAGATCTAGGTGAGGATCATTGAAAAGTTGTGAAAAATATTCTCAAGTATTTGAGGACTGGAGATATTTTTTGATATATGAAGGATTGGATTTGAAACTGAAAGGTTATACTGATTCTAGTTATCAGTCTGATCTAGATGATAGTAAATCCATCTCAGGATATATTTTTACTCTGCATAGAGAAGCAGTGAGCTGGAAAAATTTTTAGCAGATTGTTGCAGACTTAGTTACTAAGGCAGAGTACATTGTTGCAAGTAAAGCTGCTAAGGAAGCCATCTGGATGAAGAAGTTCTTCACAGAGTTAGGTGGTTATAGAGATTGAACATCTCGTGCCATTTTATTGTGACAACACTGGGGCTGTTGCTCAGGCGAAAGAACCAAGGTCTCATCAGAAATCCAAGCATATTCTCAGATGCTTCCACCTCATTCGGAAGATTGCCGACAGACAAGATGTGATCTTAGAGCGAATCGATACAAAGAACAATATAGCAGATCTATTTACTAAGGCCTTGTCACAGTAGTAGTTTGACTGCCATCTTGATTGCATGGGCATCAGATACTGAGGTGATTGGCTTTAGTGCAAGTGAGAGGTTGAAAGAATAGTGTCCTGCAAGTCAATTATATGAATGATGTGATAGGACTTTTCTGTAATATCTCCATACATGTACATGATATTTATTAAATATTAACAACATAAGACATTATATTTCATCATATGCAGTATATTTTATTTCACTTGATTTAATTAAGATTATGATAAACTTCATAGATTAAGACAATGATTTTAAGACAATGATGAGATCATGCTAGTAAGACTTGAAACCATGATATACCTAGTTTTAAATATTTTTAGTCGTAGGATCATCGAGTCGGAGATTGATGATACTGGTAAGATTGGCATATCCTTTGCATGCTCGGTGGAGAGGATGATTGATCTCATAATCACTTATATATGGATATTAATACAATGATGTGGGTGCTCATTAAAAGAATGAGTTCATTAAACTGATCCAGAGGGAGAACATTTGATGGAGCCTTACCAGCATGTTAAAGATGGTTCTTCAGTGGGAGTGGTGCAAGTGATCCTTAGATCTGAGATCATCATTGTACTTTGTGTATATGAATTTGTACTTTGGTTTATACCCTAGCATGACTCTTTGAAATATGTGTAGGATGTTTTGGATATGGTGAAGTGTACATGGAGATTGAGTGGTCAACAAGAAATTGGTCACTCCCAAGAGGAGAGAACATCCTATGTGATCTCACAGGATAATGACTCAGTGAGTCTCTAGTCAGAGCAGAATAAATATTAGAAAGAATTTTAATGGTTCATCAATCGAGTCGTCATCATTAAATCGAGATATATATGGATAGATATTTGAGCTTGACATGATTTTGTGCCCATAATCTGTCTGGGATGTGTGATTGAAGGATTGAATTGTACGGTAACTCATCATGAAAGAGTATTTTGATATTCCATCAAATTTCACGTCTTTCAGATAGTCATGACACATTGCTAGACGTCAATCTTGACTTGTAGGTTCTCATGAATTAAAAATTTAATTCAATAATTTAATTAAAAAAATTTTAATTAATTGTAACATACGGACTGATTTAGTCTAGGACCTAATCAGATTAGGTTGACTCAAGTTCGGACCAACTGCTGGCTAGATGTAGAATCAATGGGTTACATACAAAAGGAAATTGGTCTTGGAGTTTTGATTAGGCTTAAGAAGTCCTAAATCAATAAAGATTTGGTAGAAATCCTAATGGGTTTAGGTCAAGTATGCTGGCACATGATTAAATCCATGAATCCTCATCTATTAGGATTCCTAATTGGATTAGGAATTAGTTATGACAATTGGTTGGCGCCTAACTCTATCCCTCTCTTTCTTTTTATGAAGGAATCCTTGTTGGACAAGGATCCCTCCTTGCTCTCTATTCCATACACCTAAGGGTTGGGTGTTGGGTTTATGATGTTGGGTTTATGATGGAGTCTTAAAAGGACTCCAAGGATGACTCACATGGGACGCCCGAGAGTTGGGGTCCCATATGGATACTTGTCTATAAAAGGGGCTGATGCCCAAGGGATTTAGGGGTTGGTTTTCCACACGTCTAAGAGCGAGGAAAGAGAGAAGTCATAAGCCAAAGGTTGCTGGCGCAAGGAGAAGAGGAAGAAAGCGTGTGCTGAATTCTTCAAAAGAAATTCAGCAAAACTAGATTGGGAAAGTCCTTGATCGAGACTCGTGTGGATCACAGTTAGAGGCTATACACGTGTGCCTCAAGGGAGACCAATCAACAATCAAATCAAATTGATTAGAAGGTATATCAATTCGTTTTGCTCCTTTGATAGCTATATATTTCATGTTTGATTAGAATCATTAAGATGATTAAAGGATTGGAGTTTGGATCACATGTAATAAAGTGTTGATGCATGATTAAATTTAAAATCTATTTTCCACTGCGTATCCGAATCCTAACAAATATACCCGATGAAGAGGATCTCACAAGCTTTCGGTTGAGTAAGGGATCAAGTTCGTAAAAGTCTTTTATAACGTGTCTCATCTATCAGAGGCAATATCTAAATCAGTTGCAAAGATTGAAAATGGACGTTATCCACAATGATTGTATAGAGCTTAATTTTATCAAACCATCAAATATATCCCTATCACTTTATTGGAGGTCTATCTTTAGTCGGAGTTCAGATTAATTAAAACATGTAAACAAATCCCGATGCGTGTTAGTGTGTGCCACATTTGGCTGGGTATAATCAGAAAATCACAACATTCTCCACTTGATCCAATCTAACACAAGCATCTTTGTTTAATTATTCAGAACATTTAAAAAATCTTTAATGAAATTTATCTGGATCTGATAATTGAAAACTGATATGGCCACATTTAAAAAGCTTAATTCCTTCATAGGTTATATATTGTATATTTGATTACAAAATAATAATCATTGTGAATCGCGGTATCAAATGAATTATCAATTAACACACGATCTTTCATGTATCACAACACTAATGACACCTTATTATCAAGTTCTTCATGTGGAACTTTATTTTATGAATAGATGAAATCTTATATCTATTCTTTGGTCATCTTTATATCACATGATAAATAGCTGATCAGAATAAATAAATAAATTTATCATAAAATATAATGTGATGACGTTTTGTAGTATCCAATACATATCATAAATAAGCTGTATCCCATATGAACCATCTGATCCTCAAAATCTCAGGAATTAGTCCTTTAGTGGATTTATAATTATCAGCTTTCTTTAATATGTTTCATAGATATTATGTTCTTTATTTTTCATGAAGAGCAAAATATTTGATACTTATATGCTTGCAAGTGCTTATTCTCTTTATATTGTTGGAAAATCTTACTGCAGAATTATCATAGTATATCTTTATCGATCTGCTAATAAAATCAACAACTCTTAAGTCTTATGATAAAATTTCGTAATCTTATAGCTTATGAGGAAGTCTCATATAGACTACGTACTCTGCTTTCATAGCGAATGCAGTGAGTAAAATCTTATTATCCATGATATAGCACCTCCTGTAAGTAGAAAGATATACTAGTAATAGATTTACTATTGTTGGGGTATCCAGCAAAGTGCGAATCTTAATAGCCTATTATTTATGATGATCAGATCGTCTGTATGTGAGCATGTAATTTTATATCCTATAAGTAATAAATGACTGTTTTTGCATTTTTCCTATACTCCATTTCTACATCATGTAAAGTGTCCAAGCATTGATATAGCATAAGCAATGATTGGATCCATATAAACATGTGTATAGACTCCTAACATCAGAAGTATAGTGTATGAACCTTATTTCCTCTATCTTTATCTTAATTCTTGGATATTGAGCTTTATTAAACTTATCACTCTTTACAATATGAGCACATCCAGAGGAATATTTTTTCTTTCCAAATTTTTTATACTACAAAGATGTAAATCCTTTAAAATAGTCCAACTAGCTCTAAGAATCTATTTTTATGAATCTCAATGTCGATAACATAAGCGGCTTCCTTCATATCTTACATCTCAAAATCTTAGGATGAAAACTGTTTGGTTTCCTTAAGTGGACTAAAATTACTATTAGCAAGTAGAATATTATCATATAATATTAAAATTATGAATTTACTCCCACTGACCTTCGGATACCATGGTGTGGAAGCCTGTTTAAATCCATAACTAGATTTTTTTAATCTACAAACCATAAGCACTTGTCCACTAACTACAAAATTCTTGGGTTGTTTCATGTAGACCTCGTCCTCTAGATTACTATTAAGGAAGGTCATTTTCACATCCATCCAATGTAGCAAGGCCATGACAATTCTAAAAGAAGAATAGTCAATGTCTTCTTTGTGTAAACCTTTTTGCCACAAGTCTGACTTTATATTGTTCAATCTTATCATTAGGATTTTTTTTGGTCATGTAGATCCATTTGTGTAACCTATTGGTCGCACCCTATAGGTAGGCCAAATTATTCCTAGATATGGTTGTTATTTATAGAGCCCAGCTCTTCCTTCTATGGCATCCAACCACTGTAAGAAGTTCTCACATTTTCATGGTTTGTAAGAATGTCTCAGAGTCATCAACCTTTTTATCCATATCTATCAAATTTCTCAGAGCTATCTTTTGATCTGCTTGTGACAGTGGTTAGATAGTTCATCAGTGATAGAAACCTCATGGAGTGAAATTTGATAAAGTGGTGATCCCTCCTGAATATTACCCAGACGAATAACAATAGAAATCATTATTTCAGTATGCTTTGTAAATCTAGTATTACCTCAAAGATAATGTCTTAAGGTTTTCACTACCACTAAACATGCCAGCTTTTAGAATTCTAGCATTACTAGTTTCTACTATTTGCGGTTTATGAGATAGATAATAAAATCTGTACTCTTTTGATCTCTCTGAATAATCAATGAAAAAATATTAGTCGTTCTGAGATCAAATGCCTTATCTTGTGGGTTAAAAATTTTGGCCTCAACCGGATAACTCAATATACGCATATTCTAAAATAGATTTCTTATCAATCCATTACTTAAGAAGAGTCTTTGGAACTGCTTTAGTAGGAACCTTATTCAATGTATGCATAACTATCTTTATAGCCTCATCTCACAAAAAGATAGAGTAGAATAACTTATTATAGTCCGAACCATTTTTTTAAGCATTCTATTCCATCTTTTAGCTACATCATTTTGATTTGACGTACTTTGACATTATGTACTAGAATATAATACTATGTTCTTTTAGAAATTTCGTTAATGGTTCTGATCTGTTCCATCTCTATATGTTTATCATAATACTCATCATCTCTATCAGATTTGACTATTTTGATCATTTTTTTCTGATTATCTTTTATCTCTATTTCAAATTTTCTTAAAGGCCTCAGAGATATTAGCCTTATCAGACAAAAGATATAGATACACATATTGTGAATAGTCATTAATGAGTGTGATGAAATACTATTCATCTATTACACAGGAAAAATGTTTATATACAATAGTGTGAAAGATTTCTAAAGTTTCTTTAATCAACCAGGCATCCTTCTTAAATGTTTGTTTTTATGCAGTCAACACATGATACAAAAATCAGAAGTTTAATGATCCTAAGATCTTATCCTTCACTAGCCTTATGACTCTTTTTTCGGAGATATAACATACTCTCTGATGCCATAACATAGAAAAATCTTCTAAATGAAAACCTACTTCAGGATCTAAGACTATTCTGTAGCATCCAACTGTCTTAATAAGTGAACGTGCTTGATTTTCAATCAAAATAGATCGTTCACTTTTAGTCGAAAGCCCTCTTAATATGAAGCTCTTTAAGTTGTTGGCAATGTGCACAAATACACTAGAATTAATGCACCAGGTAAAATTAGAAATATTTACTAAATTGAATTTAAAACACACACAAGAGTAGACGGTATTTTTTCTTTTATAGTCACTTTTCATATTTTATGCAGTTTAAGTTGGGTCCCTTTCTTTGCAGAAGAAGTATTTGACAACTTTATTAATGACTTCATCTAATGCCATAATAATATTTTTCTTTTGCCTTGGGTATATCCTTTCTTTATCTGTTTTCTATCAATTTGATGTGAAGCAAAGTTCACACTTTCTATTTTCTTCTCTCAATTTTTTCTCCACATGCACATATTTGGTCAGTAATTCACTAACTGTCCATTTCTTATTGTGTGTGCTATAGGAGATCTGAAAGAGATCATACTCTGATGAAAGAGAAATGAGAATAAAATAGACCAAAGGGTATCCATATGAAATTTTAATATTAGATAATTGTACTGCAATATTCTTTATTTTCATAATATGCTCATGGATGTCGGCCTTTTGCTTTTTTAGAGCTTACTAATTTCTGCTCTACAACATCCAAGAAATACATGCCTTATAATATGAAGGGATGAATTCCCTAATGTGCCATGTTAGATTTTTATAGAGCAAAAGTGAGTCAATTAGATCGCTCACATTTCTCAAAAGTTCCTTAGTAAATTTTCATCCGTAAGTGGTGAAAATTTATTAACTCAAAGTATCAGATCAAGGTCAGCACATCCTAATATGTGCACTATTTTTTATCTCTATTCCAAGAAATTCAAACCACTAAGAAATTTTTTTTCTATACTACTATCATTAATTATGGGAATTAATACTGCAAATAATGAGACTAATACATGTTCACGCTATTATTAAATAATGAGACTAATTAAACTGTAATATGAAATAATCAATATTATTTCAGTAGTAAATTCTAACCTTTCTGTGGGTAGAAGTGCATCATGTATAGAATTTACTAATACTTTATTAATAAGACTAGCAAGATATGTATCAAAAAATAGAAAATTTTCATATTTGTGTTTACGAAAAATCTTATCCTTAATACCCAAATTATCCTTTTATTTCAATTAAATCACAAAAATAATCGCTCTCTGTGGGTAAAGCTAATTATTTCTATAACGTAATTGCAATTTTATTCACACGCCATTACACTTTATTTGGTAGTCTTTATGTGGTTTTTACTATATGCAGGATGCTGTGGCTACTCCGGAACATAATAAACCTACTAACTTTATATGGCATTGAATGCATCATCCTCAATATGTAGGTCTGCAATTCATTATTTGCATATAAACAAATCAAAAAGCACATAAATCAACCATATAATGCACAAAATTGCAATAAAACCATATAACAGGATCTTATTATAATTATCAAAAATTTTATTTAATTAAGTTTATTACGGGATTGAATAATAATCCTAGGGTCTTTATGTAATAAACTCTATTATAGAGATCAAAATGTAATTTTTAAGGATCTTTATGGAATTAATACTTTATCAGGGATTAAATTGCAAAAATTGCTAAACTAAATTAAATCAGTTTGGTTCAGTCAACTGAAAGGGCTTTATTGAATATATATTTTATCAGGGGCTTAAATGCAAAAGTTTCTTTTAGTAAATGGGTCCAATCGGATTTCAGATTCGGGTTGGAACCCAAATCTGAATCCGTTTTATCTTTTCTTCCTTGCTCTCCATCTCTTTTTTCGATCACAGTCAAGTGGAGATGATAAACCCCATGGCCGACAATCCTTTGCCCGACGGTTCTCTGTCGGAGGCCCACCGACCTCTCCACCGTCGGTGACCTTTCGCCTGGATCTTCTCCCGGACCAGTGTTTATCGGTGATAGGCTGGTTTCTTAGGATATCGGTGGACAGGGCCGAAACCAGCTCCTCCCCACCAAATCATGGTTGGCAGCTGTCGGATAACCCCAATCAACCGACCGCCAACCTCTCTGGGGATTGAAGACCCCTTTATGCCACTGATGAGGGAGGGGAAACCCTTGGCTTGCCTAGATTCGGTAGTTCCAACTTCATTGCTGGCGATCTATTCCCTTTCATCCTTTTTTTCAAAAATTCCGATCGGTGGCCATTGGAAAAGATTGGATCAGCAGACGCTGCTGTCTCTCTAAGATCCCTTTATGCCAGCGATTGGGAGGATGGACCACCGGATTATTGAGATATGGCGGTCCCTTCTTCAATCTCCCTTTCTCTATTATTTACAGTGGGTGGTCATCGAAAAACAGGGAACCAACGTGGTGGCCCGGTAGGGTCACTGTCGGTCCATACCAGATGGTTGTCGGCAACGCAGATCCGGCCATCTTCATTTGAGGGAAGGGAGGACAATTATGAAAGAACTTCTGTTCTTCTCGCTTTATTTATTTATTTATTCAATAAATCAAGCTCAAAATAAATCATAGAATCTTTAAAATAAAATAAATAAATAAATAAAATCATGGATCCTTTATGGAATCTAGGTCATGGCTTCAATTGACCAGGATGGCCAGTTAGACCTATAGCCCTTTCCAACGAGGAAGAAATGGAGACCCTTTTGTTCTTCATTTTATTCATAAATAATAATTATATAATCTTAAATATGTCAGGAATAAATCTAAAATATAGCATATAAAATTTTTATATTACTTCAAAATCATCAATCCATATGGATTGAATAAAATAGCATAGAGGTGGCTCTGATACCACTGAATGTAGGAAATGTAATCTTGAATGTGGGAATAATCGTACCTTTAGCTATTGTTGGTCAAGCCCAAACGAATCAATCTGTAATTATCTGCAACTTGCAACCATAAGAGAATCAATCTTGGATGCTCCTTGCTGTCGTCGAGCAGCGTCTTGATTTTTCAAATCCTAATTTGAGTATACTTGATGGGAGGATCTCATAAGCTCTCGGACGAGTAGGAAACAAGTCCGTAGAAATCCTTTATAACATGCCTCATCTATCAAAGTCAGTATCTAAATCAATCGCAAAGACCGTAAGATGGACGTTATTCACAATAGTTATATAGAGCTCAATTTTATCAAACTATTGAATATATCCATATCACTTTATTGGAGGTTTATCTTTAGTCAGAGTCCAGATTAATTAAAACATGTAAACAAATTCTGATGCGTGTTAGCGTGGGCCACATCTGGATGGGTATAATAAAAGAAATCACAACACCCAAGCTCAAACTATCCGTGAGAGACCAACATTTTAAAGCTAATGTAGGATTTGCTTAAGGACTATTGGTTAGGTCTATCTAATGTATTACATCAGAAAGATTAGTTTTGAAGGAGAAACTATGCGTTTTTAGAATCTTCATACTTCCTAGTTACGACACCTAAGGGTTCTGATGGTTTGGACTTGAGAAGGCAGAAAAAGATATGCAATCTTGGCAAGAACGACATTTGATAGAATATGTGATCATGCTCCTTTAGGTTCTCTAAAATTTAGTGGGTGGTGTAGCTACCAAGATTTATGCAATAAATTATGTCTCTCCAGAAGCTGGTTAGGGACTTCTCATTTTGTTCTGGCTCATTCTTGGGCATGTGAAGACAGAGCTGTGCAAGCTGATGGTTAGGTTGGATGTGAATTTCAAGTAGAATAGACATAGATATAATTTATAATGTTTATATGATAATTATGTTATAAACTTAATAGTAAGCATTAACAGTTTGTTGTTATTGTTTTAATATTATTATTCATCCATATCATCATCATTATTGTCATCATCATCATTAGTATGAGGTGGATTTGGGATACGTCAATTGAATTTGAGGTCAAATCTTATCAATTCTGACTGGATGATGGGGGCTTGACACCGATGATCCAAGTCATTGGTGTGATCTACTACTTTTAAACTTCCACCACACCAAAATAATTTGCTTTGGAGATCTCAAGGATCTCTAGCCTACATATTGAGTGGTCAAAAAGTGTTTTTTGTGTTGTTTAAATTATCCATTTTGAGCGCATGATGCATCGGCTAGGAGTTTCGAAATCATACGCTTTTTGGTATGTAAGTAGCCTAGAGGAGGTATTAGATCCTACCTAATGGCTTGGAGCCATTAGTGTCAGGCCTCCTCATTTGGTCAAGACTAATTGGATTTGACTTGAAATCTTGTCGGCTGAATTCTAGTTGACCTCTGTTGTTGTTTTCTCATTATGTTTATTGTATTTTACTGATCTTAAATAGGAAGAAAAACTAACCTCATATGTGCTTGCATATGCAGCCCATATACTGCATGTGCTATACAGTGTGCACATGAGTTGCCCTAACTGATGGAATTACAATTGGTTCGAAATTTTGAATCCAGAACCAAACGTCCCGAATGACCCAATCAAGATTAGGTTGGTTCAAGTTAGTTCTCAAAATACCAAAAGCCGCAAAATATTTCAGCAAATGAATTATTGCTTTTGTTTGAGGTAAACTAATAATAGAAGGTGAATCACAGAAAGCAATATATAGTATACTCAAGGGCATCTTAGGACAACAATATCCAAAATATCCATAAATTTGGAAATATAACATGTTACAGACTATGACCATAATAAACAAATTATTTATTACGAAAAGTAATGGTTCACCAAAATGAAAAATTTATCAAAATTAACATTGCAGTAGATGATATCCAATTAATGTATTCCTATAATTAATTTTTATATATATATGTATTTGGGTCTTGGGGTGCAATTGAGTTGAGCTGCCCACGAGTTACTTGAGCACGACTTCAGTTTAAGCTTGACTCAATTCGACTATCATTGGGCTTGAGTCGAGCTCGAGGACCAGGATATTCGGCTCGAAAGCTTGTGAGCCTATTCGAATTTATATATATTTTAATAATATTATTATATTTATAATATATATATTAATATATACTATTAGTAGGCTAATTTTTGAATTCGAGCTTGAGTATGGCTCGATCGATATTTGATTCGAGTTGAAACGACTCAAGTTTTGCTTTTTTTTTCATCGAGCCGAGGTCGAGTTTGGGACATTAAGGCTCGATCAATTTTGAGTCAAGTTTCAAATCTGAGTGTTTTGAATCTCGAATTTCTAGCTAGTCCACTTGGCTCAGCTTGATTGCACCCGACACTGGGTCTTGATTGGTTCCATATTACCCAACTACTTAAACCCAAACTGGAATAAATCCAATCAGGTTTCTAAAATTTTAACCAAGACCTACCCTTTCCTACTCTGTGCCTAAACCAAACCAACCCAACAAGGAAGGGTTTGTTTAGTCTTGGGTTGAGCCAAACACGTGTGGACCCCCATATGGTTCCTTTTGACTACTGCAGCTGAATTTGAAATAATGTTTCTAGTGTATGTTATATTACAAATTCCTTGAACTTTCACACTAAGAAGGAACACCGGCGTTGCACATGTATGCCGGACTCAGTTTGTCATGTTTCTAACCAATACAGTATACATTGTTACTGATCGTTGAGTAATGGAAGCTCGGTATGCTGGTTGAATGAATTGCTAAAAGTAGATAATTTGATTTTAGAATCATTTTCCTGGTTTGGTATTTACCTACCCTCATCTCCTTAATTTGTTGAATGATTGTTGAGTATCTGTTTGAGAATGAAACATACATATAATTTCCTCGTTCATCATATTTTCGTGAATATCTTTTATAAAGTTAAAACCATTCTCTTTTAATTCAGTTCTGCTTTTAGTGCAGATATGCATGATCTTTTACCATCATACATTTGGTAGTTTTCAAGACCTGGTAACTAATTGTGACCACTGTCACAATGGCACGATCTCATCTTTTTGAGACTTATGACGATTATATTTACAGATCCATATATACATATATATACATACATGTATACATATATACATACATGTGTACATATATACATACATGTATGTATATATGTATACATATATACATGTATATATGTATGTATATATGTATACATATATACATGTATATATGTATGTATATATGTGTATATATACACATATATATGTATGTGTATATATATGCATATATATGTATGTGTATATATATGCATATATATGTATATATGTAGTTACAATGTTTATCATATTAAAAGAGCAGAGTTGTCGCTCGCTTGATGTAACACCTGCATTACTTGTTTGATGGTGGGCAGTTGTACTCGCCTCCAGAGGACTATGAAAGCAATGTTTCTTTCTTTCCCGGTATAGTTGATGCCATCGCTCAAGCCAGGAAGTTTGCTGAAGGAGAAGGGCAACTGGGGATTCAACATGAGATATGGAGAGTTGCTAGAGCTATTCAAAGGGCTGCCAGCGTTCTTAGAGGAGAGCTTACTTGAGGAGACAAGAAATAAAACTGGCGTACTTGTAATATCTGTATAGAAGTTGCTTTCCTCCCCAAAGTTAAGGATGGAGATTGACGTTTTAACCCTAGAAAAAGATAATGTATATTATGTTTTCATAAAGTTTCTCCACTTTGATAGTGACGTTTTAACCCTATAAAAAGATAATGTATATTATGTTTTCATAAAGTTTCTGCACTTTGATGTGTATCATGTCTGGGTAGTGCGTGCAAGCAATTGATTAAATTATGTCTGGGTACTCTTTGCACGCAAGTTGATTAAATTGTTCTCTACTGTGTCAATAGCATGGGAGATCCTTGTTAACAATATAGATTCCTTGGATGAGGTCCAAGAAGGAAGGCAGGGAATGATTTTCCTCTGCCACCCGAGTGAAGAATATGTGAAATGGGAGTGGCAGTTAGCTAGTTTCTGATAGGCTCTGTTCAAGTTTAAATGTGATTATGGATGTTAGAGGTCCCGACGAAGTGACTCAATTGTACTATGCACTAATATGTGTAGTGACCTATGTAATAACTTGGCCTAGTTTGGCCCAAACTCATTGGGCTTGGCTGCATGCATGCCTGGTATGTGAGGGGCGAAAAGGAAGACTTCTGATGGGAGTCTTCTTCTGCTTCAATTTTGTTGGAGAATCAAAGCCTTAGGGCACGCCGGACTTCGGTGATGTGTTTATAAATCCTCCTCTTTCTTTAAGCATCGTGCTCAAAATCCCAATCAATCACTGGTAAGAGCTTGATTTCTCTTGGTTTTTGTTGAGCATCTCTTGATAACTCTTGATAAATTGCTGCCAATCTCTCATTGGAGATGAAGTAAGGATTTTCATTGTTTCTTCTCTCTTTTTGGTCCCAAGGCTTGGTTTTTCAGTAGGATTAGCATCGGGTCATTGCCAGCCACCGTTGTTGGACAACGCTATGCTCAAGCTATTGAGGGCTGCAGCCATTGGGGTTTATTGTCATTAGGGTTTGCTGTCGTGGGGGTGGTCGGACTATGGTCCATCCCCTTCTTTGTTATCATAGAATGAAGCAAAGAGGAGAGAGAGAGAGAGAGAGAGAGAGAGAGAAGAAAGAAAAATAAAATAATAGT
>KE505896.1:102239-118569 GCA_000441515.1 Elaeis oleifera | reverse complement strand
CCACGTGAGAAAGTGGAGCACCAAAGGTTGGTGCCCCTTGGTCCCATCTCACGTCTCTTGGTCCCTTATATATATGGGACGTCCCATATGGCCCATGTGCTGGGATTTTTGATTGAAACTAGAGATAAGTGGTGTGTAAATAAGAGAAAAATTCTAGAAAAAATTTGAGAAAAAGGCAAGGAGAAATTGAGTAGCAAAAGTTGTAAGAAGGGTGATAAGAAATTAGCAAGTCTTACTAGTGTGCCCTAGGGTTTGGTTTTCCATATGTTAGAGCCAAAAATCAAATCCTAGGTTGTGAGACATCTGAAGAGTATCTTTTTGACATGATCCTGATAGCAAGTTTGGAGGTGATTGGGCTTTGGCGTGATCGTTCCTTGAGTTCGAAGCCAGCAGTGTTCTTGAGAAGACAAGGCTACGGTGGTGCACTGCTTAGGAAGGACCTTGGCCAACTTTCGTGTGGATCACCATTGGAGGACTTCTACTTTGAAGTCTCATGGAGATCACCAATGTGCCATATTGTCATTTTAGTGAAGTAAAATTCTATCCCTTTTGCATGCTTATCTTATTTTGATCGACATCGACAAGGTGATTCTAAGATTTGGATTTCAGCTTGATAGGTTTAGCTTTAAATTTTAAAACTTACTTTTCGCTGCGTGGTTAGAACCCAACATCAGTGCCCGTGTAAGTCGTTGGGCTTAGCTCCTTGTCATCAATCGGATTCCAACCTTGAGGTCAATAAATACTAATCCGGGGGTTGGATAAAAGTCGATGACATAATGTCCCTTAGCCTTAGCCTCTTTGATCTCTCTCTAAACTCCAAGATAGTTTTGTTGGGTCATCAATAAGTGCTCGATTATAATCCAAGGAGGTAAAGTTGGATCGGATGGTAGATAACCACCATAATATTTACCCCCCACTTCAGGTGAAGGAAGTGGTTAGTTCCATGGTTGGCCATCGGTTACCGATCCGACCTTCCTCCTCAGAGTATTGATTCTGCAATATCTAGTGGAGGAAACTTGGGGCTTCATTAATAAGTTGCTTCACCATTCTCATCATAATTATGAAGGAAGGGAGTTCAAGGTATCGCAACATAATGGTTCAAAAGAGAATTGGGGAATGCTTCCAAGCTCATCGATGTCTGCCACATGTCAGACATCGGTAGGCCCTGTATTGCGCCTTATGGATCGACCCATGTGGTTCACTCTAAGAGTCATGTGATGAAGAGTTGTGCAATTTGATGGCCTTAATGTGCATGATTTTTAATGCTTGTAGTCCCCAAATTAGTTTCTGATGAAAAGAGCCCTTGGGGCACCTTTCTCTGAAAGGCCTAACTTCTGGAGCCATTAGGGTGTAACATTTGGCATGCCACCTGGATAGTGAAGGGATACGTCCCCACCCTTATAAATGTAAGGGAAGGAGCTATTGTTGTGCTCAAGTCTATTTTCCTCAGTTTTCATGATGTCATCATTGCGGTCTCCCACTAAGGGCACCATGATCGTTGGCATCTACTGCACCATGAGAGATTTTCCCCCACCCTCTAGTCACCTACAAGGTGTCCAGAAGAGATGAGCCTACTGATGTTCTAACATGGTATGGGAGGTATCAGGTAGGGTTGAAAATGGGCCGGGCTGGGTTGGGCCACACCCCTATCCGAGCTCGGCCCAAAATATTCTTTTAGGCTTCGGGTCGGGCTTAAGCCTACAAATCGCACCCAAGCCCAAGCCCGATCCAAACCCAATCAGGCCGACCCAAATTACTTTAAGGAAGATCATTGAATGCATCATTAAAAACATGCTAGAATTCTCTAAACGAATTGCACTACAGAATCATGATTCATGATGACAAACCATGGAGCATACTATGGTACAAACAATCAAGAACCCCTTTATGAATTGTTTTTTTCATATTTAGACTGGAGTTCCACGAGATCTGAAAGAAAGAAAGAATAAAAGAAAATTATAACATGATAATGATACTAGAGCATTATGGGTTCGTAGGGATCCGAGGATGGAAAGAAGGTAGATACATTTTTTTGAGTTTTAGCCTTCAAAACATCGAGAATGTTGGTGGATAGGCCATCGCCAGCCCCATCTACCACATATTATTCATCACCACAAGTCCCATCCCACCCACACAAAATAAATAAAAAGTATCCAAAAATCCACCATCTTTGTCGCCTCTCATATCATATGATCGTCCCTAATCGCTAGCCCTATCCTCCCCTCTTGTCTGCTCTACCATGGTCGGCAGTGCCACCACGACCTCTTTGATCAAGAGAGGTTCTTTGATCTTACCCTCCACATCCAGACTCTTGGATCTGGCCTTGAAGGCTATGTAGATCGAGACCACCACAGGAGCAACAAGGAGGACAGAGAGGATGGCCGCAAAGATGTGAGACACGACAGCACCGTGGTTGCTGGTGAGGTCGTAGGCAAGGAAGTAGACCGTGATGACCACTGCCATTGTGTTTATCACCCTGAAGTACTTAGTCTTGGTCTTGTCCTCCACCGTTGGTGCACCAGTGGAGGACTCGTGGAGGAAGAACATGGTGGTGGTGCAAATAGTGGTGGGGACCATGGCAAGTACGAGGAGGAAGGTTGTCGGGTCATTGTCGAAGAGGGTGGATAAGAGGTCGGTGAAGATGGCGGTGCTTAGACCCATGTAGCCCTTCAAGATCCCTGACATCGGCCCTCGATTTCGATAGGAAGAGGAATTTTAGTCACCCTGATATTCGGATGGACAAGGACTAATTAACAGGCCAAATTAATAAGGGAAGAGGGATTTTAATTACCTTGATATTCACCTTGATGGAAAGAGGGATTTTATTTAGATTCATGAGTCTTGACTCATCCTAAGTGGCTAAACCCACTTGAGTAGGAATCAGACTCGGGCCGAATATTCGGGCTATTAATTAGACCAAAATTTGGGCTCAGGCCCGGTCCAAGCTCATCCTAAGTGGCTAAACCCACTTGAGTAGGAATCAGACTCGGGCCGAATATTCGGGCTATTAATTAGACTAAAATTTGGGCTCAGGCTCGAGCTCAATCTTGGGCCAGGCCTAAGCCAGGCCAAAGATATATTCGAGCCCATACAAGTGGGCTCTATAATTAGGCCCAAGTCTAGCCTAAATTGTTTTGAGCCTAGTTCGAAATCCGATCCAATGTCGGGCCAGCCCGAGCCCAGTTCCAACTCTAGTATCAAGAAATCATCGCCACTCTGGCTATGAACCATGACCGACCTTAGCCTGAGGAAGCTATTGAAGTATGAACATCCTTTGCTAGAGCTAGTTGTTGATTTTCTTTATTAAACTCCTTTGGCCTGGTGCAGGCTCGGTCAAGGATGCAGCAACCTACATCAATCGATGGTCAAGACATGGAGTGAGCAAACTTTTGGGGGGCCTTCTCAGTATTATGCTCTATAGAAAGATCTTAAACCTTTTTAGGGGACAATCTTTGACCCCCTAAGTAGGCTTCCTAGTCTGTCGAGGAATATCAGGGAGATGGATGGGTCCCTGGGGGATGGGAAGCCGACGATGCCATCCCTAATATCCTTTGATATGAACTAGTGACCACTAAGAAAATTTTCTCAAGATGGACATCGCCTGGGGCTCTATTGAACAAGGTCCAACCTTGCCACCAAGCCTACGTCCAAGGACGTTGATCGAACTTGTAGTTTTACCTTCTTTCTCATTGTAACGAGCTTTCTTTGAATGAAATAGATTTGTAATGAACTTTCTTTGAATGAATAAATAATTTTTTACCATCTTATGTGCTGAACAACCTTAGTTTTCATTCATTTATCCTATGTGGTCATTGGCTCAGTCAACCAATCGAGCTAATAGCGAAGTAGGAATTCTCAGTTCAGGCCTAGGTTCGAGGCCATTATGTCTAAAGTTACAATACCCAAGGTCAATCCTATTGTGATATCACCTCGCTCTGATACCAATTGTTGTGGCACTATGATACCACTTATTGTGTAAGATCCGGTACCACTCATTGCAGTAAGAAGAAAGAAAAAATAAAATAAAAAATACACAATCAAGTATGTGAAACAGCTCAAGTACTGCCTTCATAGGGCATGCAAACTTCACTATGAGAAAGAAACAATACAAGAGGAGAACACCCACTCTCAAGTCTCTGTATATCAACTTCTCTCAATTAAAAGCTATCTTTACAAAACTCTCTCAAATCTCCCAAGGAGACCCTCTCACAGGCCTACCAGTACCAGGATCCTCAACACCCTTGGACACTTTTGTGATGTGAACCACTACATCATGCCTCTTCGCAACTACTCTATCTAATGCTCTGCTCTGCCCTTGATCTCCTATCGGTGCTCTGCAGTGTCTGCTCTGCCCGCTACATGCACTCAATGCCCATTGAACTCCTCTCGACTGCTGCCTGAGCCTCCCACGGTTGATGCCTCTCACGGCTGCACTCTGTGACTACATGACCCTCTGGGCTGCGCTCTCTACCGACTACCTCAGCCCTCTCAACTGTCCCAATGTCTCTGTTCACCACAAGGCTGTTTAAAGTCCCAAAACCACATTCAGATTGGAATCAGAGTCTTAATCGAAGTCCACAATTCATCCTGATCGTTCGATCTTCATCGTGACTCACTCTAGCCGCTCGATCATGCCTCTGCTGCACCCTATCATGCTTGATCAAGTCCTCCCAGGTGTCCGATCGAGACTGCAAATGATGACAGTCATCCGATCGTGCACCAAACCTTAAGAAATGCAGAGAAACCACCTTCAGTCCATGGTGGACCGTGAGAAGCACCCAAGAAACACTCTCGCAATCCATGGCTCCAACCATGGACCGTCGGTCCGCGATGGATCGAGGTACCCAGCACCCACTCACTGGCTGGGCCAACTAGCGTGAGCCCGTGCGCATCCGCATTGGGCCACACACCCATGGCTGGCCCACATGCTGCCGCATGCGTTCGCTCCTCCACCAGCCTCCGCCGGCCCATGGTCCCATCTGCCATCTATGGGCCCTACTAGCCCACCTCCTCACCTTCTTTCACACGTAGTTTCTCCATCTGGGCTCTATTTGGACTGTTCTTGGACTCATTGGACTCCATTTGTCATCATGGACTTTGTTATGGGCTCCTTATAGATTGAATCTTGAGGTATTTTTCTCAACAAATCTGAAGTTGCAATATCCAAAGGCAGTTCGAAGTTGGTACTTTGCAATAAATTTTACCTCTACCAAGTCAATAACGTTCTCTCCCCAACGACCAATGTATGCTTGGAAGGACACTGATGAGGGTTTGTCTAAGGTCGATGCAAAGTTGTTTTATGGCAATATCCTTGTAAGTTGCTATTGTCATCCTTGGCCTCCACTCGACTCATCCGAGGATGAGGAGCGTCAGTTGGTCAGGTCTCAAGAGTTCTTAGTATCTATCCAAGGTCAAGAATCTTAGTAATTCTTCTCAATAATTATCCAAGGTCGAGAATCTAAGTAGTAATTCTTCTCAGTAATTATCTGAAGTTGAGAATCTGAGTAGTTATCTTAATGCACAAGATGATCTCACCATTTTGGGCGAAAAGAGTAATCTCATCATTATTTTGACCTTGATTTTTGGTATATCTTCAGCGAGTTGTCTTTTCAGTTGTGCAGCATTTATTATTATCTTGAAAAGAAATACTTGGATGTTTTGTCATTTTGTAAGCCATGCAATAATAATATCAAGTAGAACAAAGCATCATACCACTTTTATTTTGACCAACTAAGTGATCTGCACGATTGCTCTCAAATTGACTGCAATCCTCCATGTGTCAGAATATTATTGGCATTAGACTATTCCCATGGATTAGCCTTATCTGGCATCATCACAGGATCGGTGCGATGAAGAGTTAAAAAACCCATCGGTGTAGATTTGTGCAATATGTCAACATTCGATCGAGAAGAAGGAAATCAGGGTTTCAATCATAGCCATTCAAGTAGAGTATATATAGTGGTCTCCCTTTTCCTCCTTACTCTTTTTTTTCTCTGTGAAAGTCCTTTTGTTGCGGTCGAGAAGGAGCTTCCATTCTTCCATTTCTTCCAATCCCATCATTCCTACAACTCTTTCCCAGTTGTTTTTTTATCTTCTAGAGGGTATTTTCTCTTTCTCCCTTCTTTTTTCATTTTTACACTTCTCCTTTGCAATAACTCCTTCATTTCCCCCTTGTCTTTGCTTGTTTCTTGCCTCTCTACTCCATTTTCCTTCTCTTCATTTCTTTCTCTTTGTTCTAATCTCAAGCCTTGAGAATGGGTTCGGAGGTGAGAACTGCCTGAGGGATCAGGGCTCTCAATCCCCTCACCATCAGGATATACCCTAAGATCTTCCTCAATCTTCAACCAAAGCAGGTTCTTCATCCCAGCATATAGACTCCTGTGCTCAGAGGTTGGAAAGTCCAATCTTTGAGCAGGTCTTAGGCCCTAAAAAGAATATATGCTAACTGAATCTAATGTAGAGTGACTCTGGGATCAATATCACATCCCAAGTCAATATCAGTTATCAATCCTTGATCTAAAAGGTTGGGTGATTGGTAGGCTCGATGTCGAGATACCTCCTCAGCATTAGTTGCTAACCGAACAGAATTTGTAGAATATTGAACTGAGTCCATTTAACTCCCTTGGTATCAGTTTAGTTCTATCTCATTTTATTTTCTTATTGCATCTGCTCTTTTGTGTTTTGTGACTAACTTCTTGCTTAGCTTTGTAGTCATAAGGCCCTCCATCGAGATGATTTAGGATGCCACAAAGAAGAGATTGAAGTCCTCCCGAGGAGATTCTTCTCGGGGGACTTCAAGCTCTAAGAAGCAGAGGAGTGAAGTCGGGAGCCTTCCAGCACATGGGACAACTCCTAAACCGACTAGAGTCACTTCACCTCCATCGATTCTGAGGTCTGGGGCTTCAAGCTCAGTTCCAGCCAATGTCGAGGGTGATTTTGTGGTTGTCATAGCTGCTCCCACCAAAGCAGTTGTGCCAACTCCTGCTCCACTAGCATCTTCAAACTAGGCTCATCCCAAACTCTTGCTTCACCTCTCTAGCATTCATCCACACTGAAGTTTTCTACTACACCTGTTGGTCCATCATTGGGCGAGATTCGAGGAAAGATGCCCCAAACTTCTACAGAGCCTACCGATCACCCTCCTTGGGATTCATCCAAGGAAGGTTTTATCACTTTGGGAATGAGAGTCTAGACCAATGACTCTACTCTCTACAATGATCAACTCACTCAGGAGTTAATGAAGATGACCCTATTGCTAGCCGACTGGATGGAAAGAAAAGCTCATCCTTTGGATGAGATTATGTCTTTTGATTGTGCATTGCTTTTTGGAGAAAGTTTGCTTCACTTTTCCCCTTTCTTTTTGTCAACATCCTGATCTCTTAACTTAGTCATTCTTCTTCACTCTTTTTCAATTGAAGCATGACATAACAATCATTAATGAAGATGTTCCAATTGAACACTTTCCATTTATGATCAAAGGAGAACATTATTCTTTTTACCAACATATGCGGATCAAATCATGATTTTATAATAAGAACAAAAATCTTTCTCGATCAATCCCTTCGCCCCTCATTCTTAGAGAATCAGAAAGTTCTCTTTCGAGTTTGAATTTATTCATTTGGAATCTGGCTCTTCTATCTTCTACTTAATTTTTTTTATTTACTTATTTTTTTTGCTTTATTCTTTATTTTATTTTGATTTTTTTTCCTCTCTTTCTTTTATTCCTTTCCATTATTCCTTAAGTCCCATAGGTTTGTTGATCCTGTAGAATTTGACCCATTTTCTCATAAGTAAATCTTTTGTCTCATGGTAGCCTGCTCCAATCCCCTTACGAAACTTTCGTTATTGGGTTAGCCATATACTTCACATATTTCTAGCAATTCACATGGCATCATTAAATGATACAAGTCTTGGATAAGAATCTACAACGCACTAGAATGCCCTTGTTGATGATCCTTTACTCCAACAGCATCTAGGATTCCTCGAACAATGTGATATCTCACACCAGATAAATTCTTAACCCTTCCTCCTCTTACTAATACTACAGAATATTCTTGTAAATTATGGCCAATACCAGGTATATAAGCAGTGATTTCAAATCCAGAAGTTAATCGTACTCTGACAACATTATGTAAGGCAGAGTTTGATTTTTTAGAGGTGATAGTGGAAAAGTTGACAGATAAGTCAGTCTTATTGTCACTCTACAGAACCGTACATGAGATTTTCACCTCATATGGCTCCTTGTTCAATTCTTTCAAAGTAATTGGATCCTTTTCTTCGTTCGAGAGTCTCCTCCCTTCTTCCACTCCGTCCCGAAGAGTAACTAAGGACTAACCAATTTCAGCCAACTTAGTCACTCTTTGGAGGAAAAGGCCCAGGCTACTAAAGCTTGGGCCGAAGTCACCAAATGACTCCTTAAGGCTGTAGAGGAGCGAGAGGTAAAGAAGACTAAAGAAAGGGCTTAGCTTGATATCGAGCTCACTACCAGTCGGAAGAGAATAGCTGTGCTCGAGGTCCAGCTAGCAAAGGAAAGAAGACCATTGCCGAGCTTGAGAAAGAGCTCGATCTCTGTGAGCCAACTATTATAGCCCTAAAGAAAAGTGGTCGAAGCTGAGGAAGCTACCAAGACTACCAAGGAGAGGGCAGCTACTACTAAGGCCTCTACTTAAGGTGCTATTGCTCGAGCGATCTCTGACTTCAAGAATTCTCAAGATTTTTATTGAGAAAGTCACTAAGGGATTAGTGGAGGCTTATCAAATTGGCTTCGAAGATTACAAGGCTCAAGTTGCTCAGCTGTATCCCGAAGTTGACTTGAGCAAACTTGGAGCCAAAGATGAAGTAGAAGAGGAACATGGGGCAACTTCAGAGCAACTACAGGTGGAGCCTGAGGCCTCCAGGGATGCTGAAGAACTCTCAACTATCCCTTATGCCGAGGTGGTTGCTTCTGCCATTATTGAGGCTTAGTCTTTTATACTTTTCCTTACTTTCTTTTGGACTTTGTAATGACAAGAGCTTATATTGAAACTTTCATTAATGAAAAGCTTACCTTTTGATCGGAATATTCTTCTTTCTTCAATTTTCTTCACTGATCACTTTCTTACATAGCCGACCTCTTGTTCTTTGCAGGCATCCAATCGATTACGATCAACTCAGAGCCTCTATGGAAAAGAAGGTTTGGGAAGCTGATACTTGGGCAAGGGCTACTGAGGAAGAGGTGGTCGAGGAGATAAGGAGAATAGTAGAAGAAGTTAAAGGGGCGATCAAGAAGATAGCTCAGATTGAGATCGAGCTCCTAGCTATTATAGAAAATCCAATCTTTTCGCATATCCAATTGAAATGGAAAATCTGTAGAAAGAAGCCCAGGAAGAACTTCGAAGATGTGATTAAGTAGAGAGAGGTCAGCAATGAAAGAGCTCACTAAGGCCTTCAAGGATATGATTAAGGTGGATAGGTCGATCGTGGAGGAACTCAAGGAGAAGGTTAGGCTAGTCAAGGAGCATGCCACCGTGGAGAGGACCAAAACACTAGGTGAAGCCGTAGAAACTTCTTTATGGGCTTACGACCTTGATTTCTATGAGTGCAAGGCCGTGGTCTGGCAACTTCTTCCATGGCCAACATCAACCTTTTGACTCCTGGACGTTAGCGAGGGCAGCCGATTTCCAATGAAGCTCCTCCAAGAGTTGAAGATGTCACCACCTTTGAAGTCTAGGCCCACATCTTTGTGTTTCACTGTCCTTATTTTTGCTTTTTTTTGTTTCTGATATTCCTCCAAGCTTGTAAGAATAGCTTAATTCAACAATGAAGGTTTCACTTTCGCTTTCATTTGAAGCTTGTTAGAAATTTCTGGTTGAGTCAAATTATTTCCAAGTCATGTGGCCGACATTTCTTCGAATAGCTTTTACAATTACAGAGATTTGTAGTCGAGTAGATATCAAGATCAATTCACAAAAAATTCAAGTATCAAAGTCGGGCTTATCAATTTTTCACAATAGAAATTGAACATATTTCATTAGTCGGGTATCGACCGACTATCATTTCTAATATTGTGGTCGGATATCAACTGATTATTATTTTTAATATTATAGTTAGATATCAGCCGACCAATTTAATCAGTTTTTCACCAAATATTATGCCATATCTTATTGGTCGAGTTATTGTTGCTCAATCAGGCAACCTTTTCCATAGTCGATTTCCATTGAAAAAAAGCTATGCATAAATAAATATTTCATTACATAATTAATTTAAAACAAAACTTATTGGTGATATATCCATAGATTTTTGGCATTCCAAGTATGGAAAATTTGAGAGCTATCAAGATTTTCAAGCTTGTATGCTCCCAGTCTGAGTATATCCTTGATACTATAAGGACCTTCCCAATTTGAAAATAATTTTTTTGCTTCATCGATTTGAAAATTTTAGCTTATCTTAAGATGAGATCTCCTTGGCAAAAAATATTAGCTTTAACCTGAGCATTATAGTAACAAGTCACCCATCATCAATATTTCATCATTCTCAACTGAGCTCATTTCAAAATTTCTTTAATCAAGTCGAGGTCAATGCATCGCCAATCTAAATTACTTGGCTCTTCATAATATTCCACTCTTGTTGATGGAAAGTCAATTTCTACAGTACTATTACTTCTATTCTAAATGCTAGGTTAAATGAAGTCTCTCCAGTTAGGATCTGAGTAGTTCGATAAGCCCGTAAGATATTATACAACTCTATCTAGTCCTTTAGCTTGATACAACCTTATTTTTAGACCCTGTAGAATGGTTCTATTCATTACCTCAGCTTCTTTGTTTAATTATGGATGCCTACCAAGGTAAGCATGTGGGTAATATGAAGTTCTTCACAAAATTTTTTGAATTTCGGATTGTCGAATTGTCGTTCCTTATCAATGACAATAACTCATGACAATCCAAATCGACAAATGATTGATTTTTAAAAAAATCTCTGACCTTCTTCTCGATAATTTGAGCAAAAGGCTCTACCTCTATTCATTTGGTGAAGTAATCAATTGCCACGATGAGAAACTTTCGTTGTCTAGTTGCCTATGGGAATGGACCGAGAATATCAATTCTTCACTGAGCAAAAGGCCATGATGCTATGATCGGAGTTGATTGACTCACAGGATACCATTGGATATTTGCATAACTTTAGCATTAATCACGTTTTTGAACTAAATCCATTGCATTCTGCTGCATCGTAGGTCAATAATATCCTGATCATAGTATTTATAGGCCAATGATCTAGCCTCCAGATGATTCCCGCAGATATCTTCATGCACTTCTTGGAGAACACAATCGGCCTCGAAGAGCCAAAGATATTTAAGTAAAGGCAAAAAAAACTATAATTTTCTTTCTAAGAGCACATATCGAGATGCCACCCATTTTAATTATCGTGCTTTTGAAGGGTTGTCAGGAAGAACTCCATTCACTAAATAATCGATGATAGGATCAATCCAACTTGTTTCCTACTCGATTGGTAGAACTTTTTCCACATTGTTGATGCATGGTTTCACAAGATTATATATACCTTCTCTAGCCCATCATATCCTGAGGTGGTGAGATGGGATAGAGCATCTGCTCAGGTATTCTCTTATCAAGGAATGTGAATAATCTTAAAATAATCAAAGGCCGATTTCAAGACTTATAGCTTTTGAAGATACCTTAATATAGTAAGATCCCAGGCCTCGAATTCACCCTGGACTTATCCAGTCACCAGCTGTAAGTCGATAAAGGCTTTTAATCTTCTTTCTTTAACCACCTATAACCTATGCACTAGAATTGTTAGTCATAGGTATCAGTTGTAGGTCGTGCCCACATGCCAAAAGTTGTTGGGGGATTTCAAGAGTCGCCCACATAATTGAGTAGGCTAGCAACTCGAGATTAGAATAGAGCTGAGGCTCTATCTTGAGTGTATCAGCACCTGCATAAGGCGTTGCGCTTAGCTCTTTGTCGTTGATTGGATCCCAACCTTAAGATCGATAAATGCCAATCTATGGGTTAGAAATCAATGACATAACATCGCTTAGCCCAACCTCTTGAATCTCTCCATAGTTTCTAAAGTAATCTTGTCGGATCATCAATAAATACTCGATTGCAATCGATGAAGGTAAGATTTGGTTGGATGGCAGATAACCTCCCCATCCCTCTAAATATGTTTCATTCCTACACACAGGATTTTAATAAATAGAACTTCAAGCCTGTTCTTTATCCCTATTTAACCTGCCCAGCCTAGCCTGATCCAAGAAAGGCCATCATTAATCTGACCCTACCTAAAACCCAATTCAAGTTATCTTGGGGTTGTGTTGGGTTGAACAAATTCCAAGATGAGGCCAAGTTAAGTTAGGATTGAGACAGATTCATTGGGTTAGGACAGCACTCAACCTGACCCAACCCATCCGAGCTAGAGTCGTATCCACGATTACTCTTTGAATATGGTTATTTGGTAGGATAAACTTGAGCAAATATTTTTTTTTTAGTTGGATTACTACAGTTTATTCATGAACCTAACAGAGCTGAGCACCACAACAGGTTTCTAAAATAAGCAATTTGCACGTCATTAGCATAAGCTATTAACACCATCATTACATTGGTCCAATTGTTGATTTCTAATCAATATGATATTTATCATTAACACCATCATTACATTGGTCCAGTTTATGGCTCCAAGGTTATACAAGAATATAATTTCCATTTCAGTAATTAATTTGAGTCCAATACTATTATATGGATAGTAAAAGATTTGAACACAACATCGTATGATTCCCTTTCCCCTCCAGTGCCATCATTCCATGTCATGAAACATTCCTGGAAATTGTTGATGGGTTCACGTCTGTTGGCTAAATATCTATATGACATCACAAAGGGAGAGAATTAGCCAACCACATGGCTGGCTTTAATGTCCACAACCCACCGCAACCATAAAGTGAGGGAGTGGGGCATCAAAGAAGAGACCCTGTACTTGAGAGAGGGAGAGAGGGAGAGAGAGAGGCCCTGTATATCAAAACTTCAAAAGAAAGATGGAGAAAACAAAATGCAGGAATGTATCTGCCAGCAACTTATTATTGCCTTGGAAGGATCTAATCTACCAGCATGCTATTCTTGAACAGCATAAGATATCCTCACATACAGATTGCGACTCAAGAATGCGCTTCAACAATACCAAGGGGCGAGCAAAGTAAATGTCACTTTTAGCTCTAATAGAAACTTCATTCCAGATAAATGAAAACTTCTACCTTTAAATGCCTGTTACCTGGTCGACGGTAAAAGAACGAGATGACTGATGCCACCCCATACAAGGGCAAAACCCAAAGGCACAATGAACGATAAAGTTGGAAAACAGAACCTGTCACCAATATAAAGCAATTTAGATATCTCAGGCTCAGGATAAAATGACCAGCTGACTATCGAACAAATTTGCCTGTCCGCTACCAACTCATAGGTTTGCCAAGGTTTAGCTTTTGCTCTGCCATGACACCAGCCTGCTTGAATTCAGTCATGTCTTTCCTCTTGGTGTTGTTATGGAATCGAGTTGGATCCATGCATTAAGTGAGCACATATTCAGTACTTTAGAACTTGAATGTATGCTATTGCTGGCACTTCTAAACAATGTGGAGCCTTCTTTGAAGCTCTTCAACAACTTTTTCCTTGGAACCTCCTCCTCTTGGTTGGCTTCGATGTTCTTCAATTTAACAACACCCTTGTTTAGTTCTGATTCACCCACAATCACCATCCATGGGATGCCAGATTGCTTCGCACGATTAATATGATTCATCACCCTTTTGGTGAGCCCAAATTCTGCTTTATTTTGGCATCCCATAGTTCACTCACTAGCCCTGCAGCCAAGATGAGATCCTTCCCTAGAATGGCCACCAAAACCTGTGTCTCAGTAGCACGAATCACCTGCAAAACAACGTACAGATAATTGAACCAGCAAATATACATGGCATATCAACATGAAGATATGCACTGTTAAATCTGACAAAGGAACTATTAACTTTGGATACTGCCTACCAATAACATTCAAGAGAATTAGATAAAATTAAGATTGTTCTTAGTAAGATAAGGGTGTCAGCCAAGCTAATTTACCTGGAATGGTATATAACAGGTCTATCTTATTCTGGTCAAACTGGACGTACCCAAAGGATAACAATTCTATCAGGAAGCTGGAATAAACTCTTCTCCAGTTTATCCCACCTCCAGTTATCTACTTCATTTTTGGCACTTCTTATAATAGTGTTGGTCAAATCTGTTAGACTAAGTGATCCCTTACCGTCTTTTACCTCAAGAAAGGACTCCAACAAAACAGAATTCTGGTTCTTTTAGGAATAATTATACCAAGTTACCAACATGGCACAGGAATAGATGTACACCAGGGTTAGTTATTCCTCAAACCAAATGAGGTCTGACACAAAGAAGACTTGATGGTGTTCTCACAACTCATAAAGAACGGTACATATGCCACAAAGGTTCATAAAAAGTAAATCATATTCACAACAAGATAGATGCTTACGATTGTTTTAGCTATATCTTTATGAATCCTTCATTGATTTGTTTCCAACTAAAGGCAATCTTTTCTTGTCTATACAATTTCCATTTGAATTTTCTCAGATCTTCCCCTCCACTTATCCACAAATCTAAGCTCCTCTTTTTTATGGGAGCATATTACAATACCATCTCGACTTTTGTCTCTTCTTTTTGGGTCAATCATAAGCTTATGTACTGAACTCCTAATAATGGTATTTGTTCCACATAAACATTTTGGGTAGCCGTCACTCAAACAAAAGGACCGGAGTGGGGCTAAAGGTGTTATGGCTACAGAGTCAGAATGGATCTAGAGCAGGTAAAGCCAAATCTAAGGCCAAGAAAACACACACCCATCTCTACAATCACCTTTTCAAAACATATGATGCAATCATTACAAATTCAGGATTCATACAATTAAGTACAAAACGAAGCCAAACTAAATTATAACCTGCATGATCTCAGTGTGACTAAAACATCAGATCTCAACATGACCTTGGTAGCAGTTATACAGAAGACGTAACTTATTAATTTGATTAGTGTTTGCAAAGCCACTTTCACTATCAAATTAGCTTATCTCAAGTAATTCCTGCCTTCAGATATTCATCTATATGCACTCATCTTTATTAAACAAGGAACCCATAGGAGGTTGATCCCAAGGAACAAAGCAAAAGCAAAACGATTCTTCTTAAATGGCATGGGTAGAGAAAGTGCTTTTGTATGCGCAATAGAATGACCACACTCAAGCATAATCTGTTATTGCATATTATGTATAGGTTTTGAGATGCGCATTTAGGACAACTAAAAAGGTACCGTGTATATAAAATGACTTATTACCTCCTACAAAAACTGATAAGCTAAGCATTTATAAGAAATATAATAACCACTACCTGGTTTCTATCTTTTTCAAGTTGCTCCATTATTGCAAAGACCCTTTCAATCCCCAGGCTAACACCAACTGCAGGGACCTGCTTTCCACTGAACATCCCTACTAGGTTGTCATATCGGCCCCCAGCAGCAATTGAACCAACCTAGAATGCACATTAGTTAGTGAAGGATCTGAATGCTTTATTTTTTGGTACCATAAAAACAGATCATCTTGTAGAAAATTTAAATTTATGACTTAAACCATCAATTACAGAAAACTTTTCAGAATGACAACATATTACATCTCTGGAATAAGTTGGGAATAACAATTATAAGATCAACTTAATATAATAAGTGAGAAATATTTCACTGTATGTATTTTGTACAAGATCCTTTAAAGTAGCATGTGGTCCAAAGACAGCAAGATATCCATTCATGCAGAAGAACACAAAATACTCCTGTGTATTTGCAGTAGACCAATAGTTCAAGAATATTCCTCGCTGTCGATTTATAAAATACAAATCTAAGTTTTGAGAGGCCAAAAAGAGAATCAAATTTGTTCGGCTGATGTGTAAATAATATTTGTGCAAAAGGTAGACATCTACAATTGACCAACAAAAAAAGGTCAAAACTAGAGGTGTGCAAAAAACCGGCCGAATTGTGAACCCAACCTGAACTGGTGTTTTCAGTTCAATATAAATTGGCTTTTTTTCTAAAATCCGGTTTGGGGTTGGTTTGCGAAAGATTTGAACTGAAAAAATTTGATTTGATTTCAGTTCGAGTTTTCAAAAAAACCAATTCAAAACAAACAGAACCAACCTTTGTATGAAACTGGCCTAGGTTCTCCCATATAAACCAGCCCCGGCTTTAGAAAAATCACACATCCTCTCTCTCTCTCTCTCTCTCTCTCATAGTTCGCCCGTCCCTACTCTCTC
>KE505896.1:91812-101997 GCA_000441515.1 Elaeis oleifera | reverse complement strand
CTCTCTCTCTCTCTCTCTCTCTCATAGTTGCCGTCCCTACTCTCTCTTGCTTCCTTGAGATTGGATTCCGAACCCTAGCCACCTGAACTCTCCCAAATCCTGAAATTTCCCTCCTAAAATCCGCAAATTCCACTTCCAATCTGTCCCCTCCCATCTCTCCTCCCCTCTCCAGCCATAATTCGATCTTCCCCTTCTTTCCCCCAAGATTTCTCACGGTCAGTCTCCCAACTGAATGCAAGGCAAAATGCCATCACTGAGCCAAGAGCTAGTGTTCCTCATACTCCAATTCCTGGATGAGAAGTTTCAAGGAATCTCCAGCTTGTTTTCTTTCTCACGGTTGGCTGGTGGTTTTCTTCTTCTTTGGAAGTAATGGCCGTGAAGTTGTTCTTTTCTCTCTTTTTCTTCTTTTCATTCTTCTCTCTGGATTTTGTTCATGGTATTTGGTCCAATGAATAAAAAAGCGCACGCCTAAGGCACTAGGCGCATGGTGCGTGATGCCTAGCGCTTAATAATAGCCAGGCGAGGCGATTTGCCTCAGGCGCACTTGAGGCGCCCTAGGCATGCACCTAGCTGGTTCATGTAAGGCACTCAATAAGCGCGCCTAAGTGAATTCAATCCCAATAGGACTTTCAGCTATTAGGTTAAAATTTTAGTGAAACAAGGAATGTACAGGTGGTTAGGTTAAGAGCTTTAATTATCTAGGGACTCTAGAGTGGGCTGCCACTGCCTCTTCATTTAACTAAAAACAAACTCAAAAACCAAAGTGTCTAGCTCTATTTAAATTTTAAACTACTCTTAATCAAAAAGAAGTTCACATCTTATAAAATTCTCCTTTAGTAAGGAAACCAGAGAAACAAAGTGTTTAACCAGTGAACGTGAAAAACACAACTACACAAGGACTCTCAAACTCTCTCCCTGCTTGCTGTCTGGTACTTCCTGATCCGATCCCTCCCTCTATCTCTCTCTCATCCACTCTCATGCCATGCCTATTCTTGTCTCTCTCTTTTATTTTCTTTCCTGTCATGCTCATGCTCATGTAACTGTTCATTTACATGCAGCATGGCTTCTGAAAACATTAGAAAAGATCCAAGGATGAAAATATGGCTATTTGACAAATCCTAAAAACAAAAACAATGTCACCTGTAACTTTTGCAGCAAAGAAGATAAAGGTGGCATCTACAGGCTGAAGCAACATTTACTTGGAGGTTTTAGGAATATCATAGCATGCCGAAAATGCTCTAAACATGTGAAAGTAGAAATTAGAGAGTTTATGCAAAAGAAAAAGACGAAAAGGATGATTTAAATTTACTGCCTGACCATGATGATGTTGTTTGGAAGATGAGGAAGAAGATGAAACCGCCATGATTGATCCTCATGAAAAGAGAATTGCAGATGTGAGAAACAAGGGCAAGACAACATGGTCCTATAGATGCTTTTTGCAATATCAGAAGAGAAGGAACAAGTGGAAAGAAGAAAGGGAAAGCAGACCACTATCAATGATGCATATAAGAAAGAGCTGAGAGAAAAAGCCTATGCAGACCTAGCAAGATGGATGTATGAAGCTGCAATTCCCTTTGAGGCTATGAAACTAGATAGTTTCAGAGTTGCAGTTGAGTCCATTGGACGATATGGGGTGGCATGAACCTCCAACTGCTTATGAAGTTCGGATTCCTCTTATAAAAAAAGAGGTAGCTCACATTGATGAGATAATGAAGAGTCATAAAGAGAAATGGGCAAGAACTGGATGTATTATCATGTCTGATGGTTGGCAAGATAGGAGTCAAAGGACATTGATAAACTTTTGGTCAATTGTTCAAAAAAAGTATGTTTATTGAATCTATTGATGCATCTGACTACATGAAGACTGTAGAAAACTTATTCAAATTACTTGATAGGATGGTCCAAAATGTTGGAGTTGAGAATGTCGTACAAGTAATAACTGACAATGCAGCAAGTTATGGATTGGCTGGTAAGTTTGCTGAAAGTATTTTCTTTATAATTGTTCTATTACTATATTTATATTAGTCGTTTGTTAATAATAAGTTTGATATTGAAACTTGTGCTATTAGGACGACTTTTGAAGGCAAGGTAACCCACATTATATTGGACACCTTGCGCTGCCCATTGTGTGGATTTGATGCTAGAAGACATTGGAAAGCTTCCTTCCATTGCAAGAACTATCAAAAGGGCAATTGAATTAACTGGGTACATTTATAACCGTTCTAGTGTCTTGAATATGATGAGAAAGTACATCGGCCAAAAAACTTGCTAAGACCAGCAAAACTAGGCTTGCTACTTCATTCCTCACACTATCAAGCATACACAGGCAACATGACAATTTAAGAAAAATGTTTACATTTGCAAAATGATCAACTAGTAAATAGGCAAAGGAGCAAGTGGGAAAAAAGACATGTCAAGCTGTTTTATCACCTTCATTTTGTAATGGTATTCTTTATGCCCTTAAAGTGTCAAGTCCCCTTGTTTGTGTGCTTTGTTTAGTTGATTCTGAAAAACAACCTGCTATGGGCTACATATATGAGGCCATGGATCAGGCTAAGAAAGCAGTTGCAAAGTCATTCCACCATAAGGAGAATAAATATAGTGAGGTCCTTAAGATCATTGATACTAGATGGAATTGCCAACTACATCAGCCTTTACATACAGCGAACATTAATTGAATCCTGAGTATTATTATGATAACCACCAAATTGAGCAAGATGAAGAGGTAAAGGATGGGCTGTATAAATGCATTGCATGGCTGGTTCCCAATCTTGGTGATCAAGATAAGATTGGTGAAGAGCTTTCAAAGTACCAAAATGCTGAAGGCTTATTTAGTATCCCTATGGCAATTAGGCATAGGAAGACAAAGGCATCAAGTAAATTCTTAGTCATTAATTTAATAGTAAAGGCCTAACATTCTTATTTGATTAAATAATTGTTAATTATTATTTGCAGCTGATTGGTGATCTTCATATGGAGCTTCAACTCCTAAATTACAACAGTTTGCTATAAGAATTCTTAGCCTTACATGCAGCTCATCATGATGTGCGAAATTGGAGTGTTTTGAACATGCAAGTACCTACGAATTGTTAGCTTAGTTTGGACTTCATAAGCAGACAACCAATTTTAATGTAACTTCAACCCATTTTGTAGGTTCATAGCAAAAGAGAAACAGGCTTGCACAATCCCGCTTGAATGATTTGGTATATATTAAGTACAACAGGACTTTGATGAGGATATTTAAGCTGCGAGATACACTTGATCTTATTTCATTAAAAGACATAGATGAAAGTAATGAGTAGTTGACTGGAAGGACTGAAGAAGAATCTGCTGAGGATCAATCTGTTTTGATGGTGAAGACTTGACATGGGTAGATGTTGCTAGAGCTTCTGGAGTAGAAGAGGAAAGATTTAACCTGAGGTCAAGAGGAGGCAGGGCAGGGGAGAGGGCAGCAGAACCAAGTTCTGGCTCATGCTTCATGTGAGAGAGAAGCTGAAATGGATGCGGAAGATGATGAGGGATACAAATCTGGTGATGGGGAAGATGCTTAAGGGCCACTGGACTATGATGAGGATGAGGATGAATATCAAGACCAATGAGTCAATGACTGATTATGTTTATTAGAATCTTAGACATATTTATTAGAGCTGAGTTGACATTATGGTGTTTTTTAGTTTACTTATCTTTAGTTGTTTGAGGTTCAACTTTTCTTTGTTGTTTGAGTTGATATTATGGTGTTTGGATTGTTGTTTGAGGTTCATTATTACGGTGTTTTGGATTGTTGTTTGAGGTTCATTAGTTTATATAATACTAGTATTTTGTGTTATAGATGCTGTTATATAATTTTATATATTTTTTGCTTTAATTGGTGCCTAGATTCACTCAGGCACGCACCTGAGCCTTGCGCCTAATGCCTAAGCACCAACAACCCTTTGCGCTTTAGTGGACCTAGGGCTTTTTAATACACTAATTTGGTCTTTAAGCCGAGAGGCCTCGATGATCTTGGACAAGGGTTCTGAAACATTGTCGAGCGTGAAAATGGCTACTTCTAAAAGGTGAGAAAATATTGGATGGGTCTTCTATGGTTCTTGTGAAGACAATCATTTTGATCTAGTTGTAGAGATTAGTTAATCTAAGCCTCTTGTTCCTCTTCCTGCTTTCCTAATTCCTTTTTTTTAAGATATAGTTTTCTTCTATTTTCTTTTTTGGTTCTTGTCCAATGGAAGTTACATAAGGCCTTCCTTCCCATATTCAAGTGGGCTCAGGCTCCCATTTAGCCCATCTCATTTAACTTAAGCCCATTCGATAGAAGCCCATCTACTGCAGCCTACCCATATAAACCAACCAACCCAAACTGAAACAAATTTTTTGGGTCAATATGAACAATTTTTTTAAGATGGTTGTTTTAGTCCCAGTTTTGATTTTATAAAGCCAATTTAAATCGATTAGGTTTCAACAATAGCCCTAAACTGACCCGATCCAAACTGCAAGCAACCCTAGTCAGCATATATCATTACATGTATCAACATGTACGATACTGCAACTTTTGAACAACGACGAGTACTAATTATGTGCATAAAATTTATTTTAATGATCTCAATCCTTAAATTTGTACGCAAACCTTTCCCAATTTAGCAGTAAAAGACAGCAAAATTACATTCAATAGATAAGAATAATTGATTTTATCAGACAGTAGGCCTCCAACCAAAAGAACTGACTTAAAAATCATTAATCATGAAAGAGAAACATGTGGACCACATGACAACAAGATATGAATTTGTACACAGGAACCCAAGAACTAAGCGTATTTGCGGTTGACCAATAGTTCAGATGTCTTATGGAATACAAATCTAAGATTTACGAGGCAAAAAGAGAACCAAATTTGTTTAGTTGATGTGTAAATAATATTCATGCCAAAGGTAGATATACAAAATTGACAAACAAAAAAGGTCAGCACATATCATTACAATTATCCACATGAACGATATTGCAACTTTTGAACAATGATGAGGACTTCTGATGTGCAAACAATTTTATTTTTGATGATTTAAATCCTTAAAATTTGCATGCGAATCTGCTTTCCCAGTAAATGTCTAGAACATTACATGTCATAGATGGGAATAATTGATTTTATGAGACAGCGGGCCTCAAACCAAAAGAACTGACTTAAAAATCAATTATCATGCAATAGAAGAAAACCATGCTGCACTATTGTTTGCGCAGATGCAGCCAAAAATGTCCTTCAATTTACTGCAGTCTCTAAAACTTGATTAAGACAACTTTTAGTAAGGAAACAGCGATTCACTACTACATGACTGGCATGCATTCCCAACTTCAGAAACTAGCATACCTTCATGACACTGTGTGAGGCCACTCCAATTGAGATGGAAACACAAGATATTATGTATGTATACTATGGTATATATAAATATCCTCTTATTGAAAACATGGCCTATAAAATACAGATACTTGTGTTACGTGGAGCCAAAAGACTTCCTCCTGTGTTAGATGTGACGTCACAGAAGTTTAAAGCCATTGGAAATTTATTTATTGTTTTATGCATTTCAAATAAAATAACACATTCATCTTTTAAGAAAAAAGAAGAAAAAAAAGAATGAACAAAAGAAAGAAAGAAGTTATAACACCTATATGATTAACAATCAATCCCAAAGACAGAATTAGTTAACGTTTTTTCCGATAGTCCCAGATGACTCTAGTCACATTGTATGAAGAGATAGACCTCATTCTAAGTTAATCTTATATTAATATAACATGCTCTATGACATCTATTTCTGTTCGTGTGGATCAGATGAAAACTAGTGGCCAAATTTTTCAATACTATTTCCATGTATAAAAGTAAGAACAACCCTAACCAGGAAATTCAGAGTAAATGGTAAAAGATCCAAAGATTTATAAGATGTGCTGCCCGCACATGGTGATAAATATAATAGTAGAAATCAACATAAAATTGTGCCACGGTGCTAAAACTATATGTTTACCTGTGTGGCACCTTGAAAAACTGCTTCATATATAACTCCAGTATAATAATCAAGGCCTCTTGCAAGACTCAGGTCAAAACCACTTTGTCCAAGCACTTTGATTTTTCAAGAGCTTTGAATAAAATCTCCAATTCATTTAATGCAAGGACAGAGCCACTATTCTCCAAAAACTGACTGCCATCTTTCTTCAGTTCTGACAATATTTCAAGTGGTGGCCCTCTTTTCTTCACAAAAGTGCCAATCTTCTCTGCTGTTTCAAGAGCTAAACCTTTCTCTTCCACCTACAAGACATGAATTTTAATTAGATCAAGGATTATGATGAAGGAATTGGGACCCAGTCCACCCTGGTGCATCCCGCTGGTAATGTACTGGATCAGTGACAGATCAGGTCCTTGGAATCTCCCAGAACCCCCATCTCTCCTGAAGCAGGACTCGTCAGGTGACTAGGTTGCCTGTTAGCAACCGGACATCTGGAACCAGACTAAAGAAAAGAGAGCTTGATGGCTCTATGCTTAGTCAGCTCTCGTTCATGCAAAGAAAGGAAAAGAGAAAGGACAGGAAGGGAGGCAAGAAAGAGAAGAGGACGAAGATAAAGAGAGAACGGAGAGGAAGGGAGAGGAAGAAGGAAGATTTTAAAAATTATTAAAACCAACAAAAGAAATTCTAAAAAAATGGGCAGTTCCACCCAGGACTGGACAAGACTGAGACAACCCCAACACAGGACTTAATCCTTGATTTTGACCAGACTCAAAAGCAAGAGAAGAAATGAACCTCACAAGACAAAAAAAGAAGCAAGGAATTAAAACATAGAAGGAAGATCAAGGAGACTATGTACATCAACAATTTTCTCTCTTCAAAATCATACATAATGCTGTCCTCACCAGTTCCGTTTTATCTGTTCAAACGATTGTTTGTCCAATTTATCAATACTTGAGCAAACTGTTCTGAATTTTTCAGAAGATACACCACAAATTTCAAGCATTCCATCCAATAACTTTCGATGATTCAGTTTTATCTGCAATAATGAAAAAAATATACTCCTTGTGATGATTCGTTATGAATTGCAGGAAAACTCACTGTCAGACACCACAATAGAGGATGACAGAGAGTTCTTTTACTTTAAAAAAAAAAGATCCTATTTCTAATCATTGAACCGTACAACAATTTACCATTATGAAAATTAAGAAAGGATGACAATGCATTAGATAAGGAAAGTGATATAGTTGATACCAGCAACACAGGTTATAATATACCTCATAGGTGCCAATATCTAACTGATCCAACAGCTCAGTCAAAACTCTAATAACCTCAAAATCAGGTTCCATTGGCTCATAGTGACCAGCAATATCAAAGTCACATTGGTAGAATTCACGATATCTCCCCTTTGATGGGTTATCTCTTCTATATACCTTAGCTATCTGATACCTTTTAATGAACTAATATTATTCATGGCCAGATATCGGGCAAGGGGACCGTCAGATCATATCTCAAAGAGCAAAGCTCACCACCCTGCAATAGAATTACAAAAGAAAGTAAATGCCATTTCATATTAAATGCGCAACAATAAATGATAAGAAGGGGAGAAAGGTATGAGAAAAGATTCTCAATACTTGAAGAACAAACTGCAGACCAATATCTCAAAAGAGGTTTAATGAGTAAGGGTCTGAGGGACTTCTATTCAAAAGGAAATCCAATATCCTACACCTATTTACAATTATAACGTTGAATGAAATAATTCTCAATAATCTACAAATATAAGATAAATTAAACTTATATCAACATCTCATGTAAATACATGTCCTCTAACCAGCATTAAGTTCTGAGAGTTGCTGAAATGCAATTGGCCCTAATTCTATTAAACATGAATGTCAAAAAAGCAAAATGTTTTTGCATAAGGTCAATTGTTTAGTCATTACATTAAGTATCACACAATGGCCTCCAATAGTTATGATGATACATGAACACCAAATCAAGACATAGAAGGACACAGCTATCAATCCTCTGCCGAACCAACAAGCACGAGTCCTCATTTAAGGCATGAATTACACTCATGCACTCACCACAAGATTCATGGAGATGTAATACAAACCAATAACAAATGTCTAATAATTGGTCCACCTAGCTACTTCTTTATGCAATGAACTCTATAGTAGCATTTGGTGACCTAAATGGGATCACCATGGTGATCTAAGATCACCAATGATCCGAATCTCGTGGTAATCTAATCCCAGCGATCTAAGATTACCGCGTTTAATAGGCCATGGTCCAGTGATTAAAGATCCCCAGGTATCTACGAGTAATATATTTGGTATTTCATGAAAATCCAAGATCATTGACCATATAATACCAAAACTACCCATGATATATTCCATAAAAATATATTTATTAATCACATAAAATGGAATAAAATATTAATATATTTATTAATATATTAATAATTAATATATTCTATAAAATATATTATTAGTCCTATAATTATTAATCCTATAAACATATATTAATTGTTATTATCGGATTAATATTTTTATTTATATTTATAATATACTATTTATTAATAGGAATATTTATTTTAATTAGAAATATAAGGTAAATAAAAGCAATATATTAAATATTTCTATTATATAAATATAAAGTACAATGAGATATTTCTACTCTAATTTAAATTATCATTTAATCATAATATGACAATAGTATGATTAATAATATATTACAACGTAATATATATTATAAATATAATATATAATATTGATATAATATATCAACAGTATATTGATATGCCAATTTTTTTCACTAGAGTAAGGGATATTTTTATCTTTAAATTTCAGCCTACGATCACTGTTCGGGCGTGATCTTGGATTTCCAACCTCAAGGACGGATATCCTTTCACTGATTTGGACGGTGATTTGAGTAAAAGTCATTTAAGATCACTATCCCATAGGATCACCATGGTGCAACCAAATACGAAGATCTCATCATCTCCACCCATATTATCCTTGATCTTGAGTGGATCATCTCATACCAAATGCCCTCTATAGGTGATCCACATCCATTCTAGGTTAATGATGATATTATGCATAAACACATATCATTTGATTCTAATAGTATTGTCAAGGTTCGAAAGGTCAAAATGAATTCAAAATTGGAGTTGGCAATTCAACCATACGAGAAAATGCATGTGTGGACATGGTCGTCCTGGTAATTTGTTTAATTCACATATAGTTAATGGCAGAGACTATTTAGTGTTATATAAGAAAAAGAACATGAACACTGAATGATACTCTTTATCCTCCCATTATCACAAACATGAGAGGGAACACTAGAGAGAGAGATGAAGAGTAGGCAGATGTTGGTGGACTTAGTCAAACCTTTTATCACTCCTATTTTCCTTTATTTTTTCCCATTTACCCATCTTTAACAAATTCTCCTACACGTTCTCTTAACTTCCTCTCCTCCCTAGCCAGACACATTGAGACTTCCCATTTTCCATTTTGGAAACTCTACTTCATTTTTACTATTTCTCTCTGTTCGTTGCTCCTTGTGCTTTTCTAATCTCAAAATTAAGACACCTCCTCAGAATCTATATACCTTTCTTTCTTCCTTCCTTCATGGTGCCGCCAATTTTCTTCTTTGTTTTGATTCTCTAAAACTGATGATGGGATAGGCATGTCCTATGATGGGATAGGCATGTCCTCCCACACCTCAGAGTGAAGACTAAAGGTACAACAAGTATGTCCTCTCCTGCCAGAGTCTAGAGATTTTCATCACAAGAGGTTGTTCATAATTGTATGATCCATGGTTCTTGAAATTATGAGTTAATGACACCTAATGAAGTAAAGATGGTCTAAAAATGATCTTCTGCTTTGGCAAAGGCTAAATTCCTTTTAAGATAATAATTAAATGTCTATCAAGACTTTGATGTTGATAGAAATCACCAGACCTTGCACAAAGCCAGGATGAATAGAGGCTTGATCTTGGAAAGTCTAATAATAAGAGGAAATTTTGAGGCATTGATGTAGCACATCAAGCCATTATTTATCTTATTCGTCAAGTCGTAATTTTTTTTTATCTTATTTGTCGTGATGATTCAATCCAGCTTAATTATTTGAGAAAGATTGGATAGATAGACCCAAACCCGAACCAAATCCTTTCTTTATTTTTAGCCAAATAGGGATGCCAAATCTAAATT
>KE505896.1:68867-85490 GCA_000441515.1 Elaeis oleifera | reverse complement strand
CTTCCTCTTTCTCTCTCAATTTCTCTCTTTTTTCTTCCGATTCGGGTCGTCGGTTCAATACGGTATGAAACCATACCGAACCGTACCGCCGGCCGACCAAAACGGCCGACAGTACCGATTCAGCATACCTTGGGTACTACAATTATCAACAATCAAAGTAGACAACTTCCTATCAATATTCCATTCTCACAAGCAATCAAGAAGAACATCAGAAAGAACTTTTGTATGTGGGAAGGAACATAGATAAACCTATAAGAAAAATTAACAAAATATAAATAAACCGCTTAAATGAAATTGCATATATGTAAATGCAAATTGCATTTTGAAAGGAGAATGTGCCTTAAAATTCGATTTTATAATATCCAACAATCATCAATGAAGTATGCCATGACAACCATGAAACCTCTCTTTCTGTTGCTTAAAGTCCACATATCAGTTGTAATGGCAACCCTACTTTGAATCTTCTCCAACGATGCTAATACCTTTGACTTCTCATAATCATAAATTTTGAAAATATCCCTCTTGATTGTGTTTCTCGAAATCATTTTAAATAATGGTTGAAGAGAATATGAATATCTTCTAAACCCAATATAGTCAACTAAACTGAGCAGGAACTCATGCAAGATGATCATGTTTGCAAGCTCCTTTCTAGTTGCATCTTGGTCAAAATGATAACTGCTTAAGCCCTGTTTACCATCTATCTTATTTGCTCATTCACCAAAATTTTTGCCTTATATCCTTAATATTCTTATATTTTAGCCCTGAACATCTTTTTAAGTGTTCACGCAAATGAGATGTTCCATATCTGCTCCCTCCTAGAAGATGTTTTAAAATGACTGCATTGTGCTTTGTCTTTTCCATCAACTTTCATCTTCTTAAAATGATTCCACACATCAAATGTCAACTTCTTTTCCACTTTCATCAATATCAATAATCTCACAAACAGGTTCGTTACTGGTTGGCATAGAACTGCTATTTGCTTGTGATGTTGATATCGAAGCCATCTTCTTGGAGATTGGTTACTCTCAAGTGGTGATGGAAGGTAGCAACTATTTTCTTGTGAAGACACTTGAATCTAAAAAGTACGAAAGAAATATAAATAAAAATTTAGATCATCATAGAAATTGTCAGGCAAACAAAACTAATAAATAAAAAAATTATGTTGGCACGATTACTAATACAAAATTGATAGAAGGATTACGATGATAATATACCAATCGGATGGCAACATATCTATCTAATTATACCGAAATTATTTCATGGATTGCCTATAGACTACTATATTGAAATTTCCAACTGACTTTTCATACATTTTATTTTTGATTCATATAGATATATTTTTTTCTAGATTGATATAAATAAAGTCTGATTTTATCCACAAAAAAAAAAGAAAGAAAAAAGATAACTAGTACTACCCACAGATTTATCATCCCTTTTTTAAGGTGAAGCTCCATGGAATAATACGTGACAATCATATGAATAGTGAAGGATAGTACCAGTGGACCCTTTTTGTAGCCTTGGAGAGAAAAGAATATATATTATAAAATTCTATAAAGTTGAGCATCTTTAGCACGGCTTTTGTTCCCTGATAAACTTTGTATGGCCTTCACTATCGTTCTTTTCCGTTTGTAGGAGTTTAAAAAAAAAAAGAACTGAACTTTGATCTCCATATGGAATACTTTTTGATTAAACATCCTGAGGGATGCCGTGCAGCACAAGAGAGACAATTACTCCGCATTCATAAATAATCATTTAGATTTCACAAGCAAAGCTTGGTTCTGAATTGATGACACAACACAAAGCAAAACAATAAAGGCAGCCGATCCGTTGCGCTCATGCCATAGGAAAGGCCAACAAAGACCAAAAAACATAAACCTACCCTAACCCTAACCCTAACCTTAGAAAATATAAACCCTAATCTTAGATTGAGGAAGAAAGAATCACCAGGATGAGAAGTGGCTGACGTCGAGCAGATGGAAGAGTGCGGTCTAGAGAGGGATGATTAGATGGAGTAGAAGCTTGCACACGAAGGGATCGACCAGTGCATCGTCGAATAGAAGCACGGAGACGAATAGAAGCACAACATTGGTCGAAGTGATGATCCTTATTCCTCAAGGCATCACTACGTTGGATGGATGGGAGATAGGGAGGAATGAAGAGGAAGGGAGAAGAGGCATGGGGGTGGCTGGGATGGTATGGCGCCAGGTGGGTTGGAAATGATTGAAAAAAAAGTGACCTGTGGCCGTGCGGATTACTGGATTAAGGCCTTAGGGGGCAGTGGGCTTAAGCCTTTTATAGTATCGAGTCGGGTTCGAGACGGAGCATACCATTACCCATACCCGATCCAAACCGCTTCGAATATTTTTTTAAAATCCATACCCGCCCAGCCTCTTAATCGGATCGGGTAAAACCGTCCCATTCGAATCGGGTATGCATTGGATCGAAAAAAGTTGCCACCTCTAGCTGCCCACTCGTCGGTGACTTGCTCAAAGTTGCAGTTGTGTAGTGTAGATAGTTCTTTAACCTGCGGTGCCTCGGCTGTTTACAGTGGGATTGTAGTTTGACTGCACCATAACTCAATCTCCTAGCCATTCGGAACCTTGAGGTATATATTGGCTATAGTAGATCCATTGTAAGAATAGGGTGTGCATTAAAATGGGATCTGTCGATCCTGATAGATAAAGAGAGATCCTATACAGTTCATAAGACTGAGTCCTAAAATCCACGGTCATAATAAATGAATGATGGAAGGAGTTTCCATAAGATTTCACATGGACTCGAATCGATTGAATCTGACATGACCGACAAACAGATTTGATAAGTTATCCTTGACCTGCATTTTGTCGGGACTCACGACAGAAGAACCGAACTACACGACAACCGCACCTAGAGATTCATCATTCAATTCTGCTGGGTTGCCACCATATACTGCTAGATGTCACTAGTGGATCATGAGACTAATTAAGAATCATTTTGATGATTAATGATTCTTAATTAACTGAATTGAAAAGAGTTCCAATCCTTCGAAAAGAGTTTTGATGATATTACTGATAGAGATCACAACATATCTCACTACCAGACAGAATTGAATCTATGGGATCACACAAACAAGAATTTTGGTCTAGAATTGCACAATTGGACTAAGTATAGTCTGATTGGATTAGGATTAATTAAGTCCTAACTTTGGATTTAAGAAAGCCATGCTAGCACATAGTTAAACCCATTCTCTCCTACTCGATTTGGGTTCTCTATTGGATAGGGCTTAACCAAATTAGAGCAAGCTCGTTTGGACACCAAGAGTTGCAATCCTAGAAGCCACCCATGTAAGAACTAAAGAATATTGGCGCCCACATTTTCTTCGTAAAACACCGAGAGAGAAAAGATGGGACACTCCTAATGGATAAGATCAAAAGGGACGCCACTTGTGGATAAGGAAGAGAGCTTCATCCTAATTTAAATTTGAGTTCAAATTTAATTTGAGATGATAAGGATAAGAATGAGGTAGTTTTATCTGAATTCAAATTTGGATTTGAATTTGAAATGTTTGAATTCAAGTCTGGGAAGATTGAATTAAGCAACAACTACCTTATCTATGTCTATGCCTATTTGAGTTTTCTGGATGATTTTGTGCGACAAAATGAGGAAAAATTCATGATGGGTGGTGCCTTAACAGAGTCCTTCTACTTTAAAGCATTTGATCTGATCAGATGTCTATAAAGAATCCTTGTCAAACGGTTTGACAATTTTTCTTATTAGAAAAAAAATCCCAAAGCCCTCCTCTGATATCCACGCCTCATCTCCCTCTTCTCTGTGATCTCTCATCATCTACCACATCCAAAGGTGTTGGACGGACTATCTGATGGTATCGATGTATCAAGTTCCATCCGATATATGCAAAGGAACAAAAAAGTTACGATCAGATATTGATCAGAACCCTATCGATCTGACTGAAGGCCGATCTAGGAGCTTGCAGATTCGTCTAGAAATAGACGAATCAAAGATGGAGAGAGCGAGCCCGAGTGGATACCTGTAGAGACTGAGCACCTGCGTGGCTTAACAGCAAACCTCGAAAATCCACAGATCATCAGACTGTGGAGTTCATCTACCCGCGCAAGGTGATGATGCAATCATCAATTAATCTCATCTAAAATTGTTTTAAATTTCTGATTTTCTTAATCTAGATGCATGATCGATCTGGCTACAATCGAAATCGGATCTCGATCTGATCGCACATCGGATCAAAAAAAATTTTGAAATCCACTGCACCCTGTTCTAATCGATCGGACATGCGATCAATCCTTCAACTGATATCAGAGCTAGATTGTTGGGATCATGCATCTCAAATTAGGATCAGATCTAAATCAGATTAGTTCTGAAGTGTTTAGATCTGCATTAAAACCACTTAGATCTGATTTATACATGAATCTGAAATTAGATTAGATCTAGATTTCAGCTTTTCGATATGATCATCATGTTTCAAATTAGATCTGAATTTTATACTCTTATTAGGACTGATTTTTATGTTTAATCTGAAAGCTATAATTAAATCTGAAACTTAAGATTAAAAATTAATAACCTAATTAAGTGCATAGAATTTAACATAATTGTTATGTTGTATAAGATGCATAGTTTAACTTTTTTATATGATCAGCATGTTTTAAATTAGATCTGATTTTTATGCTTTAATTAGGACTGATTTTTATGTTTAATCTGAAAGCTATGATTAGATCTGAAACTTAAGATTAAAAGATTAAAAATCAATGATCTAATGAAGTGCATAGAATTTAATATAATTGTTATGTTGCATAAAATGCATAGATCTAGTTTTATGTCTTAATGCCTGGTACTAGAAAGAGTACATCACCAGACCGTCCGGTCATAAAAGAAAGCAGGAATTAAAATCTCTCTCTTGTCCAATCGATAGATTCTCTTATGGCGTGTAGGGGCGCCACTATGATGTCCCACAAAGAAAACAACGAAAAGAAGAAACTTACTTTTCTGCAAAATCCTAGATCCAAAAATTCTAGGATCTTTTATATGTGATACAAATTTAAATTGTTTAGATCTGAAATTGTTTCAATATCTAAACTAAACCCATGTTCATAATGCACTTAATTGAGAATTAAGATATGAAATTAAGAGATCCAACAATTGAAAATTCAAGATCCATTTCATTGCATAAAACATGGGGTTATGGTGTAAGTAGCTCAATTAAGTCTAGTTTTGAGCGATTGATCAAGTGAATCAAAAGTTGACTAGGATTGGATCAAGTGTGATCATGACCAACCCAATAGTTGTAGTTTGGTCAGATCGATGAACAGCCACATGTTATCGATCAAATAAAGACCTAATTTGGCTCAGTGATTCGAGTCCGAATCTAGGCTGATCTATTCGATTCTAATTGACCAATTAATGTCTAAGACAAGTCTCGATCGTGATTTTTAATTGGGATCATGCTTATCTGATCATGAACAAATGATGTCTAAGACAAGCATCTGCAACCTTCCCAACGATCACACTTACCTAACCAACTTGGTCGATTTAGTTTTGAATTAGGTTGCTTAATGATTCGAGCTAGCCCATGCCCCTAGATTAGTCATAACCATTATGATTAATTAAGGATGAGACCCAATTAAAAACCTCCTCAATGATACTAAGTCGACGGATCTTCCACCCTTGTAGAGTGTCGTGCCCTCTTTGATGTTGATTGTTCTTGGCTGAATACAGTGGTTCAATTGCATCAAAGGAGAACCAACCACTTTATTTATAACAGGGCGGAGATGAGGTTGGATCCAAGATCTGTCAGGTGAGGGTCCAATAATAGCTTCACTCGCACTTAATGCTAATCTAACTTAACTAAGAAATGAGGTCAAGATCTGTCAAATGAGGTCTCAGGACTTAGAGACCAAGTCTGCTGCAATTTGGTTGAGAAGCATTGAACAAAATTGTCCACCTATTGGTTGACCCATTTACCAAGATCTGTCAGATGACGTAGTGTGCCAATCGATGGGACTGCAGTACCCACCAAGAACCTTAACTCGTGAAGGGATTTCCGCTTCCTAACCCGATAAGTGTTAGAATCCAAAGAAATAGTCGGAGCTCCGCAGGAATAGTGGGAGCTAAGTTTGTTTTAAAATAAATTTTCTAAAACAAACTAAAATTAATTACAAAAATCTAACTAGAAACTTCTTCTCTCTGTAGAAATTTATTTGCTTCTAATAATCTAATCCGCATCTTAGAAATCAATCAATTGTTAGATTCCAACCATAAGGATTGGCTAAGAGACTTGAAAGGTGTTTTGAATTTCGAAAAACTAGGTTGTGTCTTGAACCAAAAATACCGATTGGGACCTTGAAGAGTTCAAAGGACACATCTTTAGAAGGTATGTCGGACTTGCTCGTGATTAAGACTAACCTCACGGTTTCTTCTACTACCAGTTGGGTAATAGACTCTGGTTCTAGCGTACAATTGTGCACTTCAATGCAGGATCTTAAAGAATATAAAAGATTAAAGCTAGGAGATGACCCTACGAGTAGGCAATGGAGCAAGAGTTACTGCTGCTGCCGTAGGGACTTATGTTCTTTGATTACCATCTGATTTTGTCTAGAATTGAAGACTGTTATCGTGTACCTAATGCGAGCAAAAATTTGATTTCTGTTTCACGCTTAGCACAAGATAATTATGAAATTAATTTCAATAAGGACCATTGTACCATTTATTTGGAATAAATGATCGCACGTGGTCACTTAATTAACAGACTGTACCATTTGCATGTTGATGCAAATGAGTCAATTAATTTATCCGAATAAGCAGTGAGTGTCGTTGGATCTAAGAGATCCAGAGATGAGGTTAACCTAAAGTATATGTGGCACCTTAGGTTAGGTCATATCGGAGAAGAAAGAACTGACAGATTGGTGAAAGATGGTCTTTTAGACTCGTTCTCGGATGAGTCGATTCCAATCTGTGAGTTCTGCCTTTAGAAAAAGATGATCAAGCTATCCTTTATAAGACATAGGAAAAGGACCACTGAAGTGCTAGCTCTGGTATATAGTGATGTGTGCAGCCCATTTGATGTGCCGACCAGAAAAGATTATCTCTACTTCATCACCTTTACCATGATTTTTCACGGTACGGGTATGTATTCTTATAAGATACAAATCTAAAGCCTTTGAAAGATTCCAGAAATTCAGATCTAAAATAGAGAAGCAAACTGAAAAATCACTTAAGATACTTCGATCAGATCGAAGAGAAGAATATCTGAGTGAAAAATTTCTCAATTATCTCAAAAAAATGGCATAGTCTCTTAAAGAACTCCATCTGAAATGCCTCAGCTCAACAAAATTTCAGAACGAAGAAATCGGATCCTATTGAATATGGTTCAATCCATGATGAGCTTCACCGACCTCTCTTTACTTTTTTGAGAATATATCCTAATGACTGTCAATTACTTAATCGGATTCTCTAAATCCGTTTCTACCACATCATATGAGATGTAGCATAGTAAGAAGCTAAATTTTGGTTACCTCAAAATTTAGAAATGTTCAGCCTATGTCAAACGACAACAGACGGACAAGTCAGAGGTTAGGTCTGTGAGAGCTCGTTTCGTAGGAGACCCAAAAGAATCTTTGAGGTACTATTTTTACCTTCTGGAGGATCACAATGTGATTGTGAGCCGGCATGCCAAATTCTTGAAAAGAGATTTTATCCAAGATGGAGATAGTGGGAAGAAAATTCAATTCGAAGAGTGTCTCTGAAGAACAGCGAGTCATAGAACCTAAGGAACCCGTTCCACCTCATAGATCAATAAGATCACACGTCCTTCTGAAAGATACATAAGTATACTGAAAGAAGATGTAGAGAAAACGTTCCTTATGGGTGATATAGACCATATTGATGATCCTAAAATCTATGACGAGACAATGTCAGACATCAACTCGAAAAAATATTTGAAAGCAATGAAATCAAAGATTGACTCAATGCACACCAACCAGATCTGGATCTTAGGAGATCCACTAGAAAGAATAGTTTCTATTGAGTGTAAATGGATCTTTAAGAGAAAGATCGATTCGAATAGAAAAGTGGAGACCTTTAAAACTAGGCTTGTGGCTAAAGGTTGTAGCCAACGCGAAAGCATTGACTATCAAAATACCTTTCATCGGTAGTCATGCTGAAGTCCATTCGAACACTGCTTCCTGTTACAGCAGCTTATGATTATGAGATTTGGCAGGTGAATGTAAAAGCTGCCTTCCTAAATGAATATCTTGAGGAAGATATCTATATGAAGCAGCCTTTGAGTTTCATATCCAATGATGGAGATCACAAGGTCTGCAAGCTGCAAATGTCCATTTACGGACTAAAGCAAGCATCTCAGAGTTGGAATATTCGATTCAATGATGCGATCAAAAGATTTGATTTCATCAAGAACGAGGAACCGTACGTGTTCAAGAAGATCGGTAGGAGAGCTGTCACATTCCTCATATTGTACGTGGATGACATCTTTCTAATTGAGAATAACATTCCTTTGATGACTTCTATGAAACTTGAAAGATCTTGAAAAATATCCTATATTCTAGAAATAAAGATCTATAGAGATAGATTTAAAAGGATGCTTGATCTTTCACAGCAACTGTACATAGAGAAAGTACTGAAGCGGCTCAGCAAGAAGAATTTCAAGAGGAGTTTGTTATCCTTCAAATATAGAATTCATCTCTCCAAGAAGATGTATCCTGGCACACCTAAAGAGATTCAACGTATGAGCAAAATCCCTCATACTTCTGCTATAGAAAGTCTCATGTACGCCATGCTATGTACTCAACCTGATATTGCTTTTGCTGTGAGTGTCACGAGCAAATATCAATCGAATCAAAGTGAGGACCACTGAATTGCGGTGAAAAATATCCTTAAGTACTTAAAGGACTAAGAATCTTTCTTGATCTTTAAAGGAGGAGACTTGCGGATACACAGATACACAGACTCAGACTTTATGTCTGACATTGATGATAAAAAGTCTACATCAGATTTTGTGTTCTTGTGTAATGGTGGTGCGATTAGCTGGAAGAGTTTCAAGCAACCGATTATTGCAGATTCCACTATGGAGGCAGATACATCGCCGCATCAGAAGCTGCTAAGGATTTGGTTCAAGAAGTTCATTGCGGAGCTGGATGTGATGCCATCAGATGTCGTTCTACTCTTCTGCGACAACAATGGTGCCATAGCACTCGCTAAGGAATCAATATCTCACCAGAAGTCCAAACACATCGAACGACGATTTCATCTGATTCGCGAATATCTCGAGAAGTTCGTCGAGATGCAGAGAGTCGACTTCACAGAGAATATGACTGACCCACTAACCAAGCCACTGAGCCAACAGAAGACAAACTCATCTTGAGAAAATGAGACTTAGGTTCATGACCAATTGACTTTAGGTCAAGTGAAAGTTTATTAGATGTACGTCCTACAAGCCAAATTGACGGACACATGTACACTTTAGGGACAATTTTGCAATTGCAATTTCGAAATGAATAAATTTGGATTATTTTCATTCATGCTGTGTTTAAATTATATCTATGAATCGTCCATTGAGTTAATGGATATAATGACACATTCTCAGAAGTTGAAAATTTGAGATACGTGTAATTATTATTAACTCATAAATTGCTCCCGATCGTAGGATCATCACGGGGACGATGTTTGATCCGAATAGATCGATGCACGAATCACTTTCTTTCATGGGTGACGAGTCTTGAGTCGACAGTGTGAAGATACTAAAGCGAAAGTACAGATGCTTAATAGAGATCAAGAATACTGAGCATGACCAACATAAAAAGTCACTGGAATAGTTGTCCACTCGTCGATGACTTGCTCAAAGTTGCAGTGGTGGATAGTTCTTTGACCTGCGGTGCCTCGACTGTTCACAGTGGGGTTACTGTAGTTTGATCGCATCATAACTCGATCTTCTGATCATTCGGAGATTTGAGGTGTATATTGACTACAGTAGGTCCATTGTAGAATAAAGTGTGCATCAAAATGAGATCTGTCGACCCTTGATAGATAGAAAATGATCCTATGCAGTTCTTGAGATTTGAGTCCTAAAATTCATGACCATGTAGGTGAATGATGGAAAAAATTTCATAAGGTTCACATAGACTTGAGTCGATTAAATCTGACATATGACGGACAAACGGATTTGACGAGTTATCCTTGACCTGCGTCTTGCCGGGACTAATGACAGAAGAACCGAACTACACGATAACTATACCTAGAGGTTCATCATTCAGTTCTGCTAGATTGCCACCATATACTGCTAAATGTTATTGGTGGATCATGAGACTAATTAAGAATCATTTTGATGATCAATGATTCTTAATTGACTAAATTGAAAAGAATTTCGATCTTACGAAAAGAGTTTCGATGATGTTGCTGATAGAGATCATAATATATCTCACTACCAGACAGAATTGAACTTATGAGATCACACAAACAAGAGTTTTAATCTAAGATTGCACAATTGGGCTAAGTGTAGTCTGATTAGGTTTGGATTAATTAAGTCCTAGTTTTGAATTTAAGGAAGCCATGCTAGTACATAGTTAAACCCATTCTCTCCTACTTGATTTGGATTCCCATTGGATAGGGCTTAACCAAATTAGAGCAAGCTCGTTTGGACACCAAGAATTGGAGTCCTAGAAGCCACCCACGTAAGAATTAAATTGGCGCCCCACATTTTTCTTCATGAAACACCGAGAGACAAAAGATGGGATGCTCCAAATGGATAAGATCAAAAAGGGCGCCACTTGTGGATAAGGAAGAGAGCTTCATCCTAATTTGAATTTGAAGAGTTCAAATTTAATTTGAGATGATAAGGATAAGAATGAGGTGATTTTATCTGAATTCAAATTTGGATTTAAATTCGGATTTGAATTTCAAATGTTTGAATTCAAATCTGAAGTGTTTGAATTCGAATCTAGGAGGATTGAGTTGGGCGACAACTACCTTATCTATGTCCATGCCTATCTGAGTTTTCTCGATGATTTTGTGTGACAAAATGAGAAAAAATTCGTGGTGGGTGGTACCTTAGCAGAGTCCTACTTTAAGGCATTTGCTCTGATCAAATGTCTATAAAAGGGTCCCTATCAAACGGTTTAACAATTTTCTTATTAGAAGAAAAATCCCAGAGCCCCCTCCTCTGATATCCACGCATCATCTCCCTCTTCTCTCTGATCTCTCGTCATCTCTCACAACCAAAGGTGTTGGGCGGACCATCTAGTGGTATCGAGGTATCGAGTTCCATCCGACATACGCGAAGGAACAAGAAGGCTGCGATCAGACCTTGATCGGAACCCTGTCGGAGATTTGATTGAAGGCTGATCCAAGAGCTTGCAGATTCGTCTAGAAGTAGACGAATCGAAAACGGAGAGAGCATCCGAGTCCGAGTGGATACCTATAGACGTTGGGCACGTGCGTGGCTCAATAGTGAGCCGCGAAAATCTACGGATCATCGAACTGCAGAGTTCATCTACCTGCGCAAGGTGATGATGCGATCATCAATTAATTTCATTTAAAATTATTTTAAATTTTTGATTTTCTTAATTTAGATGCATGATCGATCTAGCTACAATCGAGATTGGATCTCGATCTGATCACACGTTCGATCGAAAAAAAAATTTGAAGTCTGCTGCACCTTGTTCTGATCGATCGAGCGTGTGGTCAATTCTTCACAGCCGACACATCCAGCGATTTAATAAGGGCAATTACGGGACGCTTAAATTCGGCTCCTCTTTTATAGGGGAGATCTCCCCCATCTCGGAGTGGAGATTCACTTCTTGTGTGCTATGGTGTGATGGAGCGATCCCCTTCGCGGGCGCGCAACGGGTGCCTTCTTCGCGAATGAAGGAGCCCACCCTTGCAGTCAGGGCTGCCGCTAGTTGTTCAAGGATGGGGAGCCACCTTGTTGACTCCAACTTGGCTTGGAAGGTATTGAAAACGACCATCTTGCCCAGAGGAAGTGTGGATCCACGACCTTAAGGGATTACTCCGATGCCATGTTCAAAGTAGGTGTGGCTCAAATGACAGTCTCTCGTGGTATTTCTACGAAGCACATGCTTCCAAGTGGAAAGGCCACCAAACCATGCAGTTGCTCCCAATAGGGCCCGTGGTCCTCAATGTTGGGAGGCCTCTTCCACAAGGTCCTCAGTGGCCTATTAAAGTGATCCGAAAGCAGCCTTCACTTGCTGTTGCCAGTGCTCCACCTGCTCCTCGACCAGGTCGGGCTCCCATTTTAGGGGAGGACAAAGGCGGCGGTAGCCACCGATTGCCGGATGTGAGAGCGCTTCTTTCTCCTTCTCATACGTTTCCTTCGAGGTCTCTACCACGCACGGAGGGAAGGTCACCATCATAAACACCTCCGCTGCTTTGAGAACTGCAGGGCCCACGCGGGGGAGGCGGTGGCACGCCCTGGCCTTGGTTTTCTTCTTCTTGATGAAGGAAAGGGGCCTTTCTTTGGACGAGGCATAGAGTCAGTGCTAGCCTCTATTGTATTGTTTGTTTGTTTTTTTGGGGGGAGGTGGGGGGGGATCCGATGCGTCGACTTTTATTATCAATTGAAGGGCAAGCTTAAATTACCTTGCCATATATTTCACACAAAATTTGAATCTACGGTTGATTAAGAGTTGCCTCATACGAAGCCGATCAAAGGCTCTCTCAGTCCAGCCAAACAAAAGCCATCTTATTGTCTTCAATGATCGGCCGATCAAAGATCGTCTTATTATCTTCAATGATTGGCCGATCAAAAACCGTCTTATTGTCTTCAATGACTAGCTGATCAAAAATCATCTTCAATTTCCTGCGAATTGGCGAGCAAGCAGAAATCTACTATTTTTAAAGAAAGAATTCCATTGGGGAAAGTCATGCGATATATTACTAGTAGTAGATTCAAAAGTTCTCCGAATTCCATGGTCGGAAGAGCACCGTTCCATCCAGCTGCTTTAGTCAATAGGTTCCCGATTTGATGACTTCGTCTACCCGATATGGACCCTCCTAATTTGGGGATAGCTTGCCTCATTCTCCAGGTTGTGATGCTTCCTCCTTGTGCAGGACTAGATCGCTAACTCGAAAGAACTTGTTCCAAACTTTGGTATTGTAATACCAAGCGACTTTATGCTGGTAAGCCACCATTCGGATGCGCACTTTTTGTCGGATTTCTTCAAGCAGATCTAGGTCAGCACGCAACCTCTCCGAATTGGTCAGCTCGTCAAAGTTCATAACTCGCGCAGACGGAACCCCAATTTCGACGAAGATTACTGCATCCGTCCCAAAAGCCAAGTTGAATGGAGTTTCTCCCATTGGAACCCTCAGCGTCATCCTATATACCCAAAGTACATGGACTTCGTCGACCCAGGATCCTTTGGCTTTGTCAAGCTTTGTCTTCAATCCTCGTAGGATAATGCGATTTGTTACCTCGGCCTCACCATTAGCTTGAGGATGGACGACGGAGGTAAGATGGTGCGATATCCCATGCTTCTCGTAAAACTCCTCAAATGCAGCCCCTGTGAACTGACATTCGTTATCAATGATCAGCACTCGAGGTAGGCCAAACCGGCATATGATCGATTTCCAGACGAAGTCCATCATTCTTGCTTCAGTGATACGAGCCAATGGTTCAGCTTCTACCCACTTGGCAAAATAATCCACAGTGACGAGCAGAAACTTGCGCTGACCCGGTGACTGTGGAAAGGGCCGAAGATATCCATCCCCCATTGCGCAAAAGGCCATGGGGCGCAGATGAGAATGATCGGCACCACAGGCAGTTGTTGTATGTTGGAGTTTCTTTGGCATTTGTCGTATCACATGACAGTTCTCGAAATCCTTGTACATGATTGACCAATAGTAGCCCTACTGGAGAAGTTTGTAAGCCAGCGCTCTTTTGCCAATATGACTTTCGCAAATGCCTTCATGTACCTCCCTTAGCACATATTCGACCTCCGATGGCCGCAAGCATTTAAGGGCAAGAAAAGGACCTTTTACACCGCCTCCCTTCGTGAAGATGTCAGGATTATTGGTATCTTATTCTTCGGACTTCCTTCCGATCTGCTGGTAGAGTCCCATCTCTAAGGTAATTGATCAATGGATCCATCCAGCAAGGTTCTTCATTCACTTGCATGGCTGTTGCCGGCTCCTGTATGCATGGTTTGTCTAATACCTCGAAGAAGGCTCTTCTCGATAACTCGAACGACGCAGACATCGCCAACTTAGACAATAAGTCAGCACGAGTGTTCTCTGATCTAGAGATTTGTTGAATTTCGAAACTCCAGAACTTGGACATCAAATCTTTGATCCTCTAGAGGTACTTTACCATGTTCTCCTCACGGGCCTCGTAATTGCCTTGGATATGTCCAACGACCAGCTGAAAATCGCTGCGGGCCTTCGGATCCTGAATCCCCAACTCTTCAGCAATTCTAAGGCTTGCCGCCAAAGCTTCATATTCGACTTCATTGTTTATTGCTGAAATTTAAAGCACAAGACGTACTCGACAATAGTGCCTTCCGGGCTCGAAAGAATTAATCCTGCCCCCGATCCAGCCGGACGAAAGGATCCATCCACATATAACATCCAGGCATCGGAGCCAGTCTCGGGAGGATTTTCACGAGTTTGCTCTTGGGGCTCAATCTCTTCCTGCTCATCTGACCCATCCGGAATAGTGCACTCGACCACAAAGTCGGCCAGAAACTGCAATGATCGATGGCCACGATCGATATTAGATATCAAACTTGGAGAGTTCTATTGCCCATTTTGCAATTTGCCCTGACATACCCGGCCGATAAAGGATGCTTTTTACAGGTTGATTCATTAAGAGGATAATAGAATGGGCTTGAAAGTATGGATGCAACTTTCGAGAGGCGATCAAAAGGACGTAGGCCAGCTTTTCCACCTTGGAGTACCGGATCTCCGCATCCCTTAAGATTCGACTTACATAATAAATCGGCTTTTAAACCTTGTTCCAATCTTGGACCAACACTGCACTCATCGCGGCAGGCGAGACCACCAAATATAGGAATAACTCTCAATTCGAGGCAGGCTTGCCGAGTAACAGAGTGGAGCTGAGGTAGTTTTTATATCAATGAAGGCCTTCTGACACCCCTTGGTCCACTGAAAATTCTTCAGCTGCTTCAGGGTTTGGAAGGACACACCGCTTGGCTGATCTCGAAATAAATTGGATCAAAATGGCAACCCTTCCCGTAAGGCGCTATACTTCATCATCCTTGGAGTCACCTCCTACACAGCCCTGATCTTCTCCGGATTGGCTTCAATTCCTTGACTGGAGACCATAAAGCCGAAGAATTTCCCTGAGGACACTCCGAAAGCACACTTTGCCAGGTTCAGCTTCATCTAGTATCTCCGAAGGGTGGCGAAGGCTTCTTATATTTCAATTTGGTACAAAACAACATACTAAATATTGATATAATATGAAATAACATATCAATATAATATAATACATCATATCGGATACTACAAGACAGATGGTATAACAGATATGATAGAGAGAGATGTGCTTGAGGTTTCATTTTATTTCAGATACCAAGAAATAACACAAGATCCTCATCAAACTGAGCCACCTTCCCCCTTCCCATGGCGGTACGGTTCGGTTCACCCGAACCGGTCCAGAACCGAGCCGTACCGCCCGATTCCGGGCGGTATGGTCCCGAACCGCACCGAACTGCCCGGTTCGGTGCGGTTCGGGGTCTCTTTCCGAAAAACAGGTCCGAACCGGACCGGTAAGGGGCCGGTCCGGCTTGGTACGCCCCGTACCGGGCGGTTTGGCCCGGTACGGCGAACCATGGTTGCAGCCATGACGTCCACCTTTCTTAGGTCGCTGAGAAACCCCTTTAACCTGGACATGCAGTAGGTTCGGCCTTTGTAATCATGACCATGACTGGATGGTAGTGGCAATAGGTGCCATTCTTGTTGGCACCTCCAAGTACCAACCACAAAACTCACTGGTGCTTGAGTTGGCCTCATGACTGCTATCCATCATTTTCATACAAATCACATATAGCTAGAAGGAGACTGCTACAGTAATTGTCTTGACTAAATGCTTCTCTCTCTTCCATGCATCCATTCCTTCAAGACATCAAGCAGCTGCTCAATGATCTAGCAGTGCTCCGGGCTTCACATATTACTAGCGTATAATCACCACAATGCACAGGATTTTTTATTTAAAATATATAACCCCTAAAGTATTTTATATTAATTACATATTTATTAAAATAACATACTTACTAATATTTAATTAATATAATTTATTTTATTTATAATTTTATTAATTTTAATAAATATAATTTTGTTAATAAATAAATATATTATTAAAATTTATTAATCTTCTAAATTATTATTAATAAAAATATTATCATTACTAAAATAATTTTCATAAAAATTAGTATTATCAATTTTATTGTTTTACTAGAATACTATTACTTTCAATTAATGTATTAATATAATAGTCTAGACCGGTCACCCACATATCCTCCTAAGCCATCCAAGCCAGTAATATAAATTGTCAAACCTCAAAAGAAAAATATGCTTTCACCCAGGGTTTGCCATACCGAGCCGAACCGCCCGGTATGGGGCGTG
>KE505896.1:38722-51156 GCA_000441515.1 Elaeis oleifera | reverse complement strand
TTTTCACTTCACCTTCGCCGTGAGGATTGTGCAGGAACCACTCCCCTTGCACTTCAAACTGCCTCAACTGGAGGTCTTCGACAGGACCGTTGACCCCATCGATCATGTAGAGACCTTGAAGGCAGCCATACTCCTTCGGGAGCATCGGATGCAATTCTCTGTCAAGCATTCCCTCCAACCCTTAAGGGAGCCACTCGGTAGTGATATTCAAGTTTGAAGCCGACGTCTATCCATTCTTTTGAGAACTTGTGTCGATCTTTCGTTGGTCATTTCATCAGCAGCCGACAATAGCAGAGGCAGTCCGACTACCTCCATACTATCAAGCAAAAGTAGAGTGAGTCAATCCATTCTTTATAAATAGATTCAACGTGATGATCCTGGAGGTCCAAAATCTAGATCAGTCAACCGCGATGGCTGCAATGATGAGTGGTCTGCTGAAAAATGACTTGAAAAAGTCATTAATTAAGATTTATCCTCAGGATCTCCCAAATATGCTTGTCTGTGCGGAGAAATATGTCCGCATAGAAGAGGCCTTTATCAATGATACTCTTGCCGATTCAGTCGCGGTGGGATCCAGTAAGGAGCGCCATCTAAGATGAGAGGAGAAAAGACATTAGCACTCCCAGTCCCACCCCTGAGGTGGAATAATGGGGATCGAAATTGTCGATCCCATAATCCTCTGAGAAGGGTTCGGCAACCATCACCTTCTGGGCAGTACAATAACTACACGCCCCTGACTGTTTCTCGGAGAAAAGTGTTACAAGTGGGGCTTGAGTTACCTGAGCCTCGACTGATGAGAACAAGATCAGAACATCATCGAAACCCGAATGAATACTGCTTTTATCATCGTGACCATGGTCACGATACTGAAAACTGCCACCAGTTTCACGATGAGATCGAGAGGCTTGTCAGACAGGAGTGGCTGAATCATTTTATCCAAAAAGCGGTCCCTCAACATTAAGCTCTGAGAGTTCAGCAGTCACCCCTTTGCCTCAACAACCTCTCCCTCTGTCTCAGCCACAGCAAGCGCCAGTGCAGCAGGAGCTGCAGCAGATCAGAGGGTGAGTGACGGAAGAAGAGCGACCGATCCGAGGAGAAATCCACATGATTACTAGGGATTTGTCTGGGTCAGGAAAGTCCCTCGGCTTACAACGCCATCCTCAGTCATCCTAGTCTATGGACTTTGAAAGCTATTGTCTCAAGCTACCATCTGATGGTGAAGTTTCTGACTAAGCACAGAGTGGGACAGATCTGAGACAATAAAGCCATGGCTCATGAATGCTTTGCTGCCAAGTTGAGAAGCAGAGACTCAATCAGATCCGATAGAGATCCAGTCCGAGCTCCCAATGGACTTAGATGCTAGGGAGGACCTAATTGACGGATGCCCCCGACCAATCGAGGACCTTTTAGATACCCCACTGAGGAAGAAAAATCTAAGCCAGATGGTGAAAATCGGCTCATGACTAGATGAGGTTACCAAACACCGGCTAATTAATCTTTTGCAGGAGAATACAGATCTTTTCGCCTGATCTGCTGCAGACATGCCCAGCATCAATTCTGAGGTGATATCCTATTACCTAAAGATGGATCCAATCTGTTGGTCGGTAAAGTAAAAGAAGCGAAGTTTTGTCCCGGAGTGAACCTCAGCATATATTACCAATGATGTAATAATACTTTCCATGAAATAAAATTTGCAGGGCCATCAACTTACGATGGGCACCTGAGTCCTCCAAGAATTGCCTCCTCCTTCTACATAAGATCCTGAACTATAACTATGGTTAACTAACGTGAGGGCTAACTTATCAAACCCTCGAGAAGATCTCGATAACTCTGAGGCGGGGCTAACTTATCAGATCCTTGCAGAGTCTGAGTCGCACAAAAAGTGGAGGGGAGACCCTTGAGGGAATCTCTGGAGGGATAACTAATCAAACCCTTAGAATGCCACCGAGAGTATAAGATGTTGTAGGCACAAGCTTGCCGCTGGCACGCACTATCTCTTGCGCAAAGATGAGAAGTGCAAGATGCCGTAGGCACAAGCTCGTCAGTGGCACACACTGCCTCTCACGTGAAGAATAGAGAAGTGTGAGATGCCGTAGGCACAAGATTGCCATAGGCACATAATGCCACTCATGAGGGCTAACTTACCAAACCCTCGAGAAGATCTCGACGATTTCGAGATGAGGCTAACTTATCAGACCCTTACAAAGTCTGAATCGCACAAGAAACGGAGGGAGACCCTCGAAGAAACCTTCAGAGGGATAACTAATCAGACCCTTAGAATACCATCAAGAAATGCAAGATGCCATAGGCACAAGCTCACCACTGGCACACACTGCTTCTCACACGAAGATGAAAAGTGCTAGATGCCATAGGCACAAGATCGCCATAGGCACACAACACCACTCATGAGGGCTAACTTATCAGACCCTCGAAAAGACTTCGATGACTCCGAGGCGGGGCTAACTTACCAGACCCCTGCAGAACCTGAATCGCACGAGAAGTGGAGGGAGACCTTTGAGAAAACCTTCGAAAGGATAACTAATCAGACCCTTAGAATACCGTCAAGAGTGTAAGATGCCATAGGCACAAGCTTGTCACTGGCACACACTGTCTCTCGCATGAAGATGAGAAGTGCAAGATACCTAGGCACAAGCTCGCCGCTGGCACACACTGCCTCTCACGCAAAGACGAAAAGTACTAGATGCCGTAGGCACAAGATTGTCATAGAAACACAATGCCACTTGTAAAGACTAACTTACCAGACTCTTAAGAAAATCTTGACGACTCCGAGATGGGGCTAACTTAGCAAACCCCTGTAGAGCCCGAGTCGCATGAGAAGCAGAGGGAGATCCTTGAGGGAACCTCTGTAGGGCTAACTTACCAGTCCTTGAGAAGATCTCGATGACTTTGAGGTAGGACTAACTTATCAGAACCCTGCAGAGCCTGAGTCGCACGAGAAGCAGAGAGAGATCCTTGAGAGAACCTCCAAAGAGATAATTAATCAGACCCTCAGAATGCTACTGAGAAGTACAAAATACTATAGGCACAAGCTCGCCACTGGCATACACTACCTCTTGTGCAAAGATGAGAAGTGCTAGATGCCATACGCACAAGATCGTCATAGGTACACAATGCCACTCGTGAGGGCTAACTTACTAGACCCTTGAGAAGACCTCGATGACTCCAAGGTGGGGCTAACTTACTAGATTTCTACAGAGCCTGAGTCACACGAGAAGCGGAGGGAGATCTTTGAGAAAACCTCCGCAGGGATAACTAATCAGACTCTCAGAATGCCATCGAGAGTGCAAGATGCTGTAGGTACAAGCTCACCACTGGCACATACTGCCTCTCGCACGAAAATGAGAAGTGCAAGATACCATAGGCACAAGCTCATCGCTGGCACACACTGCCTCTCGCACGAAGACGAGAAGTGCTAGCTATCGTAGGCACAAGATCATCATAGACATACAATGCCACTCGTGAGAGTTAACTTATCAGACCCTCGAGAAGATATCGATGACTGTGAGGTAGGGCTAACTTACCAGACCCCTACAGAGCCCGAATTATATGAAAAGCAGAAGGAGATCCTTGAGAAAACCTCCAGAGGGATAACTAATCTGACCCTTAGAATACCGTCGAGAGTATAAGATGCCATAGGCACAAGCTGACCACTGACACACACTGTCTCTCATATAAAGACGAGAAGTGCAAGATACCATAGGCACAAGCTCGCCGCTGGCACACACTATTTTTTGTGCGAAGACGAGAAATGCTAAATGCTGTAGGCATAAGATCGTCGTAGATACATAACATCACTCGTGAGGGCTAACTTATCAGACCCTCGAGAAGATCTCGATGACTCCGAGGTGGGGCTAACTTAGCAAACCCTTGCAGAGTCTGAGTCGCATGAGAAACGAAGGAAGACCCTTGAGAAACCTTCAGAGGGATAACTAATCAGATCCTCAAAACGCTATTGAGAAGTGCAAGATATCGTAGGCATGAGCTCACCACTGGCACACACTACCTCTAGCACGAAGATAAGAAGTGCTAGATGTCGTAGGCACAAGATTGCCGCAGGCACACAACATCACTCATGAGGGATAACTAATTAGACCCTCGAAATGCCACTAAAGAGCCCTAGATGCCATAAAGACAAGATCATTGTCAGCACACACTGTCTCTTTAGAAGAAAATAAAAGATGGACAACGTACGGCAAGAGGCATTACCTCAACAGCTCTCCTTTAGCCTGAGGCATTGTCTCAGACTCAGTAGTAGGGGTAGTATTGAGATGATTATTATGATGCTTTAGATCCATGAGGTATTGTCTCAGACTCAGTAGTAGGGGTTAGTGTTGAGATGATTATTATGATGCCTCAGATCCATGGACGGTCGGATCACATTCAAGTTGTTCTAAACTGTTCTAAATATATTCACTTCAATTGAAGTTATCCTAAATATATCTATGCTAAAGCTGAGCCACCTAGAACCTTACTCATGCTGAGCTAAGTACTGAGTATTTTCTCATGCTGATCGGAGCATCTATTTGTACTGTTTTCTATGAGCTAAGCAAAATTCACAAAGTCCACAGATGCAAATTTAAAGTTCAAAATGAAACAATGACTTCAAATAAATATTCTTTTTATTCATTAAAATCTTTACAAAGAAAAAATCGGTGCTCCAAGCACTTTATAAGAAAAATTGGTATTTCGAACATTTTAGAAGACGGTTGCTCCAGGCACCATTTTGCGAACAAGAAAAGAAAACAAGGAATGAAAGAGGAAGAAGAGGAGGACAATAGACGAAGGAGAGGAAATAAGAGAAGGAGATGAGGAGGGATGTCCCGCTGCAATCGACGGAGCATCAGATCAGTCAGGTGAGCTGGTTTGATCTTCATCCATCGAGGACTTCACCTCCTCACCATTCGAATAAGTTGATTCAATCTTCATCCGTTGAGGTCTCCACCTCTTCGTCGGTACTGCCAGTTTGTATGCCGTGAAGTTATAAATACGGTATTATCCTCAGTAGACGAGCCTTACAATCATCGAAGCCCTAGATGAAGGCAATGGCGACGGTGGTGACGTCCAGCATTTCCCTCTTGAATACCGTAGAATCCCAGAATTTTGCAATGCAGTGCTCCTGAATTGCAGACGGGATGTGCTCAAGCTGATGGGGAGCCTGATCACAAGAGGCAAAGGAAGGGGCCTATGAGAAGAGGATGCACCAATCCGCCTACCTCTCTCCCTTTCATGGGCTAAATACCTCCGATGAGCATCCCTTGCAAAGGTATTCCGCTCTCTCATCCGTTTCTTAATTAACTCCAAGGGTGGCAAATTTGAAGGCAACGACATGATAGTAGACGAAGAAGGAGATTTCTTACCATAGAAGGAGGGATAGCGATCCCTTTGCTCTCTGATTTTCTATTTATAAGTGCTAGCAGTCACATTAATCGCCAATCGATGCTTCTCAGGAGTTAATAGCCAAGTAGTTAATGACGCACCTCCTCCAAAATGGGAATAAATCTCTGTGACGCCTCACAAACAAATATGCCCATGTGGCGCATCTTCATAGACCCCGTGCCATCTTCCAAGTGTGGCCTTATCAGGTGAGTCATCAACCGTCATTTTTCATAACTGTTTGCCTTTAAGGGAGCAAAATGAGGTTATCGTTCACTTAAATTATCTTAGATCGACATGAGTAAGTTCACATAGCAGAAGTATATCAAAAAGATCCTACTCATTTTATTTCTTTCAAAATTTTTTTACAATGATCCTAAAATATGAAAAAAAATATAAAAATTACAGGACAACACCTGGAGCTGAGATGCTGGCCGTTGAGATATTCGCTGTAGTAGGATCTCAGATTTTTTCTAAGAAATTTAAGTCCAGATCTGAATATTTGACAGCAACTCGAGCTCGGATAGATTATCTTTCGACATCATAGGCATTGACGGAATATTCAGCCCTTTCTTCTTTATATTCTTCTGAGGTCCGAAAGTCCTCCACAGCTTTAGAAGTGGCCTTGACTATTCGCTTCTCCTCCACTCTCAGTCGGGCTTTCAGCTCTCTTATTTTTTTTGCAAACGAGAGTTCTCCTCGCTAGAGGCCGCACTCCTCTTCGCCTGAGCTTCGAACTCCGCTGCCTTACTCAGTAACCAAAAATTCTCCTTAACAGCCTTCCTCAATGCTATCTCAGCATCTTCGGCTCTCCTTTCGACAACGTCAACTTTCATGGAGATTTCTCCAACTTCCTTCTTGGCCTTCTCTTTTGCTCTTTTAAGCATCTCAATTTCGAGCCCAGACTTCTTCGCCTCTTTAGCCAGCTCATGGGAGCTTTCAATATGTTCGTTCAAGTAATAGATGAGCTGATAAGTAAAGAAAATTCTATGAGTAATAAATGAGCATACAATAAGTGTTAAATGAAAAAGCACCAGCATACCCAGATGAGGCAATCTACGGCTCCTCTTCTCATCTTCCTCTGAAGAATATTCAGCAGCTCGTTCGCATCAGTAGGGAGGAGCAGTCCGGAGAGTAGCTCGCTGACTAGCATGGGATCCCTCAGTGCTGAGGCCTCAAGCTTCAGCTCGACTGGCACAGTTTTAGACACATCGACAACCTCGGCTAGTGCCTCATCTGAGGAGGATTCGACAGCGGATGAAGCTGGTCGAGTCGGTGAGCTAAGAAAGTAGGTAGGCTCAGAATCACCTCCTCCAAGCCTTGGTCTGCACGGCCCACCTAGTAGCCTGCAATAACTAAGGTGGTAGGCAAGCTGCTTTTCACCCACATAATCTCATTATTTTCAAGATGAGAAGGTTTATACTCCCTGGCCCCCAAAGTCGGGTGTGCGGGATCTCCAATTCTATCCCGGAGGCTCCATCCGGTGGCAGGCTTGGCACCTCTTTTTTATAGAATTTTCTTCTCCTTTGGCAGGCTCAAGCTCTTCCCAGCATTTAGCTCTACAATCATGATGATCAAATTATGCGATGAACAGCATCAGAAGATTTTAAGGCTAAGACAGTTGACTCAACGTACCTTGAGGAGCGACTTGGCTAATACCGACATTAAATAGCACCTGAGCCAACAGCAGCTCTTTTAACTCTGGAATCTTGAAGCTCCACAGAGCTGCCATCTCCTGCTCCAGGTTCTTGTTCGTCGAAGGTTCCTTTAGTGTAGCCTCTCGGGGTTCGCCCTAGGTGATAAAATTTCAGTCTTCATCTAACGTTTGTGATATAAAGAGAAATCTTGACTTCCAACCATGCATGATGGAAGGTATACCCAAAATATCAGGCAAAAGCCATCCTTCTTCTTCCATGGAGTCACGTACCACCACCCATGCGAGTTTGGGTGCCGCTTGAGGCTGAAGAAAAAATGAAAAAATGTGATATTTGGCACAATTCCAGCCAACACGCATACTGCGATGAAGCTGCAGATATGTCACCACACATTCGGCACTATCATACATAATGAAATTTCAAAGTATTAGAAGAGCACCATAAAAAAAGATGGAGAGGAAGCCTCAGCCCAGCTCGAAAACACTCATCATAGAAGCCCATAGCTCCTGAAGGCGGACGGCAGACTCAATCACCCGATCTCAAGATTTCAAGTTGGAATGCAAGAGGTATTTGACATTGCTCATACATCATGATTATGTCTCACTTTGTCAACTCTGATCTGAAGCCCAATGGTACAAAGTCAGGCTCCATGGTAGCCATCTCTCTCTCTCGTATAGAAAAATCGTGAAAGGATGAAGAAGAGAGAAACTTGCAGTAAAAGGAGAAGATAATCAGAACTTTGCAAGGTCTGCATCTCATTCTGTCTAGAGATTTTAAATAACCTCAAACTTGAATGAGATCTTCAAAAACCGCCTCCCATTGGTGCATTAATTACAGAAAACGTGCATCGATAGAAGACTAGCGTATGCATGACACGTGGAGACAGCGAATGGATGAGATTACTGTCGCCGATATGGTAGTTAATACCAATGGGAGGTGAATCACATTTTATGCCACTTTTGAAGAAATATGTACAGACGTGCACCAATTCCTCCCACACAGATGTAATTCAAATTTCAGTTTTTTCAAAATCTGTACGATAAGTATGGAATTTCGTCCCAGATCGGAATGAGAATTATAATCTCTACTACACTTCCAATTCTATCTACAGCTAGAGCCAGCTCGGATTTTTGCCCTAACTTTAGCTCGGCTCGTGCCTTGCTTGAAGCATAACATAAGCTAAGTATTCGTCTGGGCTATTACTTTAATCAAGTTTTATAGTTATAGCCATGAGCCGAGCATATGTTAAAGACTTTGATTCACATATTTAAAAGCATGATTCATATTCATCAAAAGAAAGGTATACATCTATTCCTATAGAGATTCTATTAAAAGATCAAGAGCCTTGGATCACAGAGAATAAAAGAAGAAGATGGCATAAATCACTCCTTAGAAAGAGTACCGAGGTGATCGTTTGCGGGATAGTATTCCTCAATACTGTCGGTGCCTTCGGTCTGGCTGGCTGCATCGATCTTGTCCACCTCATCCGAAAAGTGGGATGTCATTATAAATCTTGATCAGTTATCTGATGACACAGTCTGTAAATCTTCATCCAGACAATCGATCTGAAGATGCTTGATGAAGTCAAGAGAGAGGTGCACCTGGACAATGGACTTGCACTTCTTGAAGCTCATGAAGAATGTCGTCTTGCAAGCTTGGGCTATGATCTTAGCCCTTCCTTCTCCAACTGCTTCTCCTACTTTCAGCATGTTTGAGTAAAATCTCCTGATCTATAAATTTGCCCTATAGAAGCTTATGATTTACCTTTCTCTCTTCCAACCTTTCTTCAGGTGCTCCACCTCTGATCCGATCTCCTGGACTCCTGAGAGCAGCTCTGGAGAGGCCTGAATCTCCTTGGAAGTGGAGCACTTATCTCCTTGAGGAGCTCTCTCCCTACGGCTCATCCCTTCAGAGATTCTAGTTCTCTTGGACAAACCACCACTGGGGCTTCTTTGAGAGTGAGTTTCAAGATAAGGAGAACCTCTTCTCGCTTCAAGTATCCTCCTTAGGTGCTCCAGATCATCATGGGTTCGATGACAGTCTCTCTCAGCTCAGACCTCTATCTCTCAAGGATTTTAATCCTCCCTTTAGGGTCTTCAACCTTCCTGTCGTCCCTAGATTTCTGTTGTTCGAGGGCTTCAATCTGTCTTTCAGCCTGCCATAATTCTTTGTCCCAATGGAGAATCGACTCCTGGACCTCCTGAAGAGCCTCTTCTGTAAAGCTGAGCTCCTTGGCCAGCTTAGTATTATCCCTCTCTAGATGCTCTAATCGATACTTCAGCAAATCGATCTTCTCCTCCATCATCGAAACATCAAGGTTGGAATTGGTGAGGCTCATCAGATATTGGCCCACATGTACAAGAGATCTTAAAGTGTCGGCAGATTGCTTCTCCCCTCTTTGTTCATTGAAGAACAACTTTTCGACTGGCAATAGGAGGTTCCTCAAGTACTCTATCACAGATTGGAGGCTCTCTTCTATGGATGAAACATGGGAGGTCAAATCTGAGGGTCCCACATGAGAAGTGGATGCAAGAAAGCACCCAGCAAGAGTTGCCATCTCCAAAGATCTCCCAGTCTCTATCGTCATTGCCAAATCCTTCTTCGGATTGTCGACCATCTTTTCCATCCAGCTACCTTAGTCGGATCCTTTTCGAAGCATCCCTTGGCACTCATTTTCAGTGCCATCTCCATTGGTGCCCTGTCGAATGAAACTTTCTTTAGAGAATCCTGCATCACACTTCCAATGATAGGGCTGTGGGCTCAATGGTAGGAGCGGCATGTTCTTCTTCCCGATCGTAGGTTCCGTTCAGCAACCGAACCACGATCTGCCTCCTACGAGCTAGAATTTGCTCAAGTCTCTTCATGCGCTGTGAATCCATTTTGCTTTAAGGAATCTTGATGAATAATCAGCACAAAAAGATCTATGGCTGGCGTCGTAAAGTAATTAAAACCTCGAAGGGACTGTCGTCTGAGTGGTCCCATCAGTTATGCCTGTCCGCATCAATCACATTAGGATGACATCACATGTTTAAATATAGAAGGCAGACATGAAGGTAGAAGCGTGTGGCATTGAATCCGAAGCACTTTTTGAGTACTCCTTTCATTTCAGACTCAGGAGTAGAGGTAGTGTTACGATGATTACCGTGAGCATCTCGGATCAGCACTATATCATAAGATATTTCAAATTTTCGGATCATCAACACGACCGCTGACTGCCGTATGAGCTGAGGAGTCCATTTCCATGCTAAGCTAAGGTACCCCCGAGGTCTAACCTATGTATGAGCTGCTCAGCCGACTTATCTCTTCAACATGCGTGACAACTGTCTATTCTGAATCGATAGGTTTTGACATAACAGTCTCTCCTAATCTCGAGGGAGCGATTTAGGGTTGAATTATCTCACCCAGTTTGGCATGTCCCATGGTCCGACAATCTCGAGATCATGCGATCTCACAACTAACAATCCAGCTGTCCGGCATCCTTCTATATAAACAACCAGAGCCCCGAAGATCCAGGTAAGTCCAGTCAAATTTCTCTCAGAGAACTCGTTGTTGCTCTTTGTTTCTGTTTTCTGACATGAGCATCGGAGGATCCTCGTCGGAGCCACAACCTCCGATTTGAGACTTGTCTTGTAGGTCACTTCAGCACCAGCATCTCTATATGAGGATCAAGTGTCCATCTTTCGACCTCGACCAATTTCAGCAGTAATAATTGTAAATAACTTATATAACATCAAGACATAAAATTAATCAAATTCGGAAGCATGTTGGACACTGTCCTAAGGTGTATTCCCTACCCTCGTATAGAAATATCCAGAAAAATCATCTTAAGATACGGTTGGGATCCTCTGCTTGCGAGCACGATTGTGAAAGAAGTTGATAAAGACTCTTTCAGCATCCAAAAATAATAATCAGAAAGAAAAATAATTGAAGAGAAAATATTAGAAGAAAGAGAGGGAGAGACTTGGATAGGACGTCAGAATCAGATCTCAAGATGATCTTTTATAGTCATTCAATATGACTGTTTATGATCATTATGACCGTTGGGATTTTTATTGACCCATTAAGATCTTGAATAAGGAATCCAATGATCAAAATCTTTAATGCATAATCCAATGGTCAAAAATAAAAATAAGATTAAATGTATATGACCATTGGTAATTAAGAACCAAACGGTCAGAAATTAAAATCATAATAATAAAGAAATTAAAGTATTAAAGATAAATTAAAAATAAGATTAAATAAATTTTGAGTTTTTTTTAGATTTTCTCCAACAATCCCTCACAAAACTAAATTTTTTTAAAAATTATAAATAAATAACACAAATTTATGGATACTTATACTATGCAATGGGTAAGGTGACTTAACCTTACTTAATATGAATAGTTTTCATCTGAAGAAAATAGAGTGAATCAGGTCTTGAACTATTCTTTTAATCCAGACTTTAACTACCACATATATAGTACAGAGTTTCTTTATCGCTAGTCTGTGCATTAGTGGCTTTGCACAAGTATCTTGATTTTTCATGAAAGTTACTAGAGATAGCTCAAATACAATATCTGCAGCCATGTACGGATACCTTCATATAGGTAAGCTCCTCCAGAGATGTATATAGCGTCACATCTCATAGAAAATACCACATTGGATCTCATTCAAAGCTACAGCTCTTCCTAACCACTACATAAGAGCACTAATCATCATAGGGATGGGATGGAGTCTATGACTCCTATATTAAATAAATTACATGTGCTTCTTGACTAACCAATTAGCTTGTTGTTACCATATTGAGCCTCCTTCAAGGGATCTCCTATCATAAAGGTTGGGTTCCCACTATTGGAAGGTCCATTATAGGCAAAACTCCATCCCCTCGATGGCTCTAGGATTTTAGTTCTATTTAATCTTTTTGTAAGACAAATTGATATAAAGAATTTTCCCCATAGTTCTGACTAATAAATATAAATTTATCAAAGTTATATTTCATAATTTTAATAACACCACAAAATGCGCAAGCAATCGTATACACATTAATGGAAAGCCATGATATTTCTATGGTACATAAATAGCATATTTCATATAACTTAATGCATGCCAAAAATCATTTTCATGACTTCTTATTTCTCATCATATTTGAGTATCTCTTGAAAAAAAAATATTTATTGCAGAAGGGACTGATTAAAATAATAATAATAATAATAACATGAAATGAAGGATGCAGAGAGGCTTCTCGGTAGTCTATGCGCACACAAAAGAGAGCCACGTGAGCATGTGGGGTTCATTGCTTTCAATATGTCAAATGAGAGTATTTAAGAAGGCAATGTGAACAGTCTACAAGAGAGGATAGACTAAAATGAGCATATACAAAATTGTACACGCCCCGATCCGAGATTT